>JBBBDQ010001562.1:347500-567500 GCA_037127315.1 Ascarosepion bandense
AGTTACCAACTAACTACAGGGTCCAGCTCTTTTTCCTTCATTTTCCAGAATCTCCTTGAAAAGGGCTGTCTGGTATTTCTGACCCGGGTTCGAAAAAGAATACGTGTGATTGTAATACCTTTACTTAAAAGGCCCCGCGGACATACCAGTACAAGTCTGGTAATTTTTCTTGTTGTTGGATGGTGAAATATATATATATATATATATATATATATATGATCTGAACTATTTACATTCGGACTATTATCCACATCTTTGTTGTTGTTATCAATCGAAAAGGGAGACTGTTCTCGTTAGTCGTCACATATCTATTTTTAGTACTGATTATTCATTGCTAGACCGTTACACTGAGTCCATGTTCACACTTTCCGACCACCCAGAGATTGAACTCACAATCACTGTATCACCAAATTGATGAACCTACTCTTTAATCCGGTAAGATTGCTGTATTGAATATGGCGACTTACAACAAACCTGTCTGTTGATTAGTGCTGCTTATGGATGCCATATTTTTCTGCTGTTGTTAAGTGGCATATAGTTTATTTTTACTGCTGCTGCTGTTGAAGATTTGCTGTTTTTTTCTTTCTTTCTTTTTATCTTTCTATATTTTTGTCTTTCTTTTCATCTTTTTTATTTCAATATTTTTTGTTTTTCTTTTTGTCATTCTATCTTTTTGTCTTTATTTCTTTTTGTCTTTCTATAATTTGTCTTTCTGTCTTTTCGTTTTTCTATCTTTCTGTCTTTACTTTTTGTCCTTTTGCCTTTTTGTCTTTCTTTCCTTTTGGCTTTCTATGTCTTTACCTTTTTTATTTTGTTGTCTTTCTTTCTTTTTATCTTTCTCGCTTTTTGTCTTTCTGCTTTTCTTTTTTTTGTCTTTCTACCTTTTTGTCTTTCTTTTTCTCATTCTCTCTTTTTGTCTTTTTGTCTTTCTATATTTTGTCTTTCTTTCTTTACGTTTTTCTATCTTTCTTTCATTTTGTCTTCTTTCCTTTTGCCTTTCTCTGTTTTTGTCTTTCTATATTTGTGCCTTTCTATTTTTGTCTTTCTTTCTTTTTATCTTTCTTTTCTTTTTGTCTTTCTATCGTTCTGTTTTTCTTTTCTTTTCCCTTTTCTATCTTTTTTCTATATCTATCTATTTTCTCTTTTTTTTCATTCTATCTTTTGTCTTTCGTTCTTTTCATTTTTCTATCTTTCTGTATTTACTTTTAGTCTTTTTATCTTTTTGCCTTTCTATATTTTCTCTTTCTTTCTTTTAGTCTTTCTTTCCTTATGTCTTTCTATCGTTTATCTTTCTTTCTTTTGGTTTTCTATCTGTCTGTCTTTCTCATTGTCTTTCTATCTTTTTGTCTTTTTTCCTCTTGCCTTTCTATGTCTTTGCCTTTCTATCTTTTAGTCTTTCTTTCTTTTCGTTTTTCTATCCTTCTCTTTTTCTTTTTGTCTGTCTATTTTTTGTCTTTTTTTTCTTTCCTCTTGCCTTTCTATATTTTTGTCTTTCTCTTTTTCTTTCTATATTTTGTCTTTCTATCTTTTTGTCTTTTTTCTTTTACATGAGTTCTCATATTTATTTGTCAATAGTCCGAATGTAAATTAAAAAAAATGATATCTCTACATTTCATGAATTTTGACAAATAATATATATTTGCGCGTTTGTGTTTTTCGTTAAAAATGATTGACGTGATATTTTAATGACGTTTTATGTAATATTTTTCTCTTATTAAAACAAGAACTAATTTTAAAATTAAAGTTATTAGAATCGAAAAAGACAAAACAAGTATGACATTAAAAGTAGAGCATTTTATTGAACCTCTCAAGAACTCATCCATCTAGGAAACGGTCAGGTCATCGTACGTAGACCGCTGTTTGAAAGCACTAGTATATGCCTGAAGCCGTGAATGGCGTATTCCTTTCAGCCTTCGGGGGTCACCACTGTAGCCATAATGTCTATTTAATTCGGCCTTGTGTCATACATAATCGAATTCCTTATACCTTACAAGATTTATGCAAAATTATCATCAGAATTATCAGAAAGTTTTAATCAGAAGATTGGTTGTTGGAATGTGTGGAATTGTGTGGAATAGTGCAAGAATAAAATTTTAACACTTTTCATGTTAAAATAGAAATTTATTAATGAAAATTATAACAATAATAGGTAGAAGTAAATGTTCTATGAGAGAATTAAGGGCATCAAGAGTTTGTACAAATTTTCGTAGTAGAAATTTGTTGAAAGAGTATATGCGTACTTACGTATGTATGTGTTTATTCAGTAGTAATGTCTTTGGACGAAGAAGAAGTGAAAGGAATCAGCACGCAAGAAGGAAAGATGACGAATGTTCGAGTTGACTTGAAGTTCCTCTAGCTGCTCCCATCTGACTGACTGACTGGCACTGGCTGAACGATTTTATTGTAACCTAGATTTTTGCACTGACTCGCGAAGTTCTTTTTGGTTTTGCTAGTCGCTTCCATTAGTCAGAAATAAATTTAACATCTACTTTCGAAATCCGGTTTCTTTAAGCACATAGTCAATCGTTTTTCTATTTGGGAAAACCAGGATTTCACACGTCATGTAAAAGTGAAGAAAAAGGTTGATTTTAATTCTTAATTTCCAATCCCTACATGCCTAGTAAGTTTTTAAATTTATGAGGGGAAACATTTTAGTTTATATTATAATTAAATATTTTTAACATAATATCCTTGATTGTCAGTTCAGCATATTCAGCTGTGAATAATTATCTCATAGTTATAAAATTACGTAGTAAACATTTCCCATCAAAATTTAATTGAAAATGCTGCTAGAAACCAGATTAACTTAACAATCCATGCACATAGGCACGTCAGCATTTGCACCGCGTCATGGGAAAGACATTTTAAAGCAACAAATAATATTTCAACAAAAATATGCTTCATTCAGAGGAGAATATTATTCATTAAGATCAAACAATGCATAGTGAAAACTTTAGATTAACTTTAGTTTATAACTAAATAGCAGGCAACAGCCACTGAGATATAAATCTAAACTTATTTATTAATGGAACTGTGTGTGTGTGTGTGTGTGTGTGTGTGTCCGCTACCTATAGACTCTGAAACGGCTGAACCGATTTTCTTGAAGATTTACACAGTTGTACTATAAGTGTCTGTGAGTGTTCTTAGCTAGGTTTTGTGTCGAGGTACCCCAGAAAAATATCGAAAATCGATAATCGCAAAATAGGGTTATAGAAGGAGTGGTCCGATTTTAATCAAATTTGATGCACTCATAGACAAAGACATAAGAAACGATATTCAAAAGTTTCAAGGTGGCAGTTCTTACAGTAGTGCAGAAAATTTGATATCGATACCAGGAAGTCAAAATTTGACTTACATCCATTCACTTTTCCTTCCGTCTACGGTTTCGTTTTAACTGGAAACAACTAATGCTTTTTAGTCTTCTGTGCCAAAATCCAAAGAGTCTGAGCTCCAGGACCCTGGATTGGTTTTAAAGCTTTTATTACACCCGAACAACACCGGGCTATACTGCTAGTTATGGAATATTTGCATGGCAACAGAAGTTTTAAGAAATACTTGACACTAGCAACTTATAACTGGACACAGTCATATGCTGACTAAATGACTAAATATGAGAATTTTGTTAATCAGTCAAGCCATTATCTTCTTTTACCATTATCTATCTATCTATCTATCTATCTATCTATCTATCTATCTATCTATCTATGTCTGTAATTTTAACTTCTTTCTTTTATCTATCTATCTATCTATCTATCTATCTATCTATCTATCTATCTATCTTGATGTATTCAATGCCCACCATGCAAAGTGGTTGAAAACATTTGTTAAAGATCATGCTGGCATCCATACTCTTAAACTTGCAATCTTTGAGTCTCTCACGCAAGTGGTGGATTTCCCCATGCGCTTCCCCAGCATCCACGAAAGACACATTTCCCTGCTGGATCTTTGCTTCACTTCTATCTCTGACACCTACTATGCTATGCAGCTCTTCATTTTGGCAACATTAATCATGTTGTGTTTTCCATTAATAACTTTCTCCAGCCCTCACACCACAGGACCCTCTTACCAGCCAAATATCTTATTGCTATCAAAGAGCTGATTGGAGGCCGTTCCCTGATTTCTTTAGTGTTGTCCCTCAGATTAAAATGTTCAGTTTCACCGTTTAAGAATGTACCTCTGAGGTTTTATCCTGGGTGAAATCCGGCATCAATGCGTTCATTACAGCCAAATCGTTCCGACTTAAAAACCTCATTTATCTCCTTCGTTCTCTCCTGCTATCTCGGTCACCATTGCCCAGAGAAATCAACTCTTCAGGATTTACTGGAGCGACGTGTCTGACTATTATAGACGCTCAATTGTCTCTGCTTGTAATGAGTGCAAGAGGATTCTGAATGATTCTTTTTCACTCATGCTAAGCTGTTACTTACTGACAAAATGGAGAAGTGTATAGCAGCTCGAAAATTGGTTTCAAAGTATACTGGTGGGCCTGGAAATGTTTATTCATTAAATCTCAGGCCTCCACAGCCACGGCAACAAAGTCAAGTGCTTTGCTGGCAAATTCTCCTGTAATTTTACTTGTCTGGAGTACCAAACACTCGACATGCCACCTATAACTGAGTTCCAACTGTGTGACGTATACATAACCCACTCTTTTAACATAATTTCTAAACTTGACTCCCGTAAGGCAGGCGGAGGTGACGGAACCCCAGTTTATGTCTTAAAGAAATGTGCCCCTGAACTCTTCCCTCTACTTACTAAATTCTAAAACTGTTGCCTCTCTGTTTCATGATTTCCAATTTGTTGGAAGTCCTCCTCTGTAGTTGTTGTCTTTAAAAATTCCGGAGAACCCGTTCGCCCCTCTAATAATTGCCCCAGCAGTTCGAGATTCGTCGTTCTTATCGAGAGTCAGGTAAGAACGGCGAATCTCGGCGAATCTCGAACTGATGCCCTGACAAGATTCGGTATAGTGACCTTCTGAGATAGCTACAGGGCTGTGATATAAGTAGATGCTTGTTCAGTCTAATCTAATCGTTCCTCTTAAACCGCGTAAAGAATGTCTTATTGAACAGGAATGCTTTCAGATCTTATCACACGAACGTAGGTGTCCCTCAAGGCTTTATCATAGGTCCTACGCATCCCCTGATCTTCATCAATGATCTTCATGTTGTAATAAGTTCACATCTACGCAACACCAACATTTAATCCCGTCTCAATAAGAAATCTGCCAAAGTAAATTTTGCTGCTCTTGACAAGGAACTGAAATCTGTAGCAAACAAGGGCAATAACTCACCATAAATTTTAATGATCCTAAAACAAAGCTGCTCTCCTTTAACCACGTTGGACAAACGCTTCTACCTCTCGTCACTATAGATCACGCTTTTTCCCCTGAAAGTGATATATTGCGCCTCCTCGGTGTCACTCTCTCTGCCGACCTCAAATGGAATGACTACATTGAATCAATAGCTACAACTATTTCAGCACATGATGTTTTTCTCTTTAAAATCGACCGTGAGCGTAATACATCACACTACATCAAATATGAAAAATTAAATAAAAAACTTAATAAGAATACCTTGTCGGTCATTTTGAACCATACTTGTATAAAAGAGAGTTTGTTGCCGAAATAAACAATGTATATATATAGTACAGTGCAAAAGTATTAGGACAAGAACGATTTTATCTTTTATGAGGCATCAATATAATGTTTAAAATCATCCCTTTCCTAACACCATTGCACATTACCGGTAGTGTGCAGAAGTATGAGGACAGAGGTGATTTTCCTAAAAACCTCAATGAAATTCAAATACAAGGTGAAAAGCCAAGTAAATTGATAATAAATATTGATTATTTAAAACTAGGTGTAAAAGAAATATATTAAAAAGAAATTTTTTTTCTATATAACAAGATATTTTGAAACTACACTATTGAACATCTATGAGATATTTTGGATAAAACAATTGATAAATCTAATGTTACTTCGCAAGACACACTTTTGGAACAAATACAAGCTGCTTGGCAGGAGATACTATTAGATACATTGAAGAAGCTTGTGATGTCAGTGCCTGACAGACTGAAGGCCGTGATCAAAGCAAAAGGCTATTATACTAAATATTAAATTTATTTTATAACAAGTATTATTCTCTTGTTAAAGCATTTGTTGAGTAAATCAAATAAAATTACTTTACTTAAATTGTTTATTTTCTGTCAATAAGCCTAATAAAAGATAAAATAGTTCTTGTTCTAATACTTTTGCACAGTACTGTATATATATATATTGTCAATAAGCCTCATAAAAGATAAAATAGTTCTTGTTCTAATACTTTTGCACAGTACTGTATATATATATATATATATATATAGCCTTTGAGATTTCATTCACCCGATCGACTCAGACGATTAAAAACTTAACTGGGCGATTAAAGTTTATTGCTTTACTCGCCCGCGGTTCGATTAAAAATCTCCCAATGAAAAAGGAAATCTGATTCTTTTACAACCTAAAAGTATGGCATTAAAGATTCACAAGTTGCTTTACCTTACAATGACATTATTGAAATCTTGGCTTTTATTGTCCCGGTCAGTGTAAACATTCATTTAATTAACGTTTCTAGAGTGGAGCTAAAATGTCTTCGTCGCCCAGATTTAAGCTGACTTGAAAAAATATTAGCTTATATTTTCTCCCCGCTTACAAAAATTAAAAACGAACATTTGAAAGAAACAAAAAAATATGCATGCTTCTTTCAATCATGTATCGAAAAAAAATTATACAAGTAACTCATTTTTTTATAGAAAATAGTTGAGAATTTAGGAACATTCAGTCATTTATAAAAAAAAATACAAAATAAAATCAGCATCTCATGATTTTAAAATGGTTCAAACTTAGTAAAAAGAAAGTTTTTTTTTTCATCAAAATGTTTAGGCTATTATTAATAGGAAAGATCAAACATTTTTTGTAATATTTTTAAAAGTTTTTAAACCTTTTCTAACACGTTCAAAATTTTAATTAAAATATTATTATTTTTTTTTTTGTTTTCCGTCAGCGATTCACGCTATGTTTATGTAAGGCGACTATTAAGAAAATGGAGTCGGTCGAGTAAAATGATCTTGGGGCGAGTAAATTTTCCCTCGTTCTCGACCGCCAGTCGAGGATTTCCTTTTCAAATCGCAAAGGACACACACACACACACACACACACACACACACACACACACACACACACACACACACATATATATTCTTTTTGTGTGTGTGTGTGTGTATATATATATATATATATTTTCATACACTAAAAATACGGTGTTCAGTGCAATTTATAAAAAAACAGAAGATATTTTTTTTTTAAAATCATTTCACCCCGAGCAAGGCGGAAACGCCACTGATGTGTATTGGGTTACATAAATGTAAAAAGATTAATTAGAAAAGAGTGAGGAGTACAAACTAGTTAGAAAGGAACAATAGAAAGCTGAGAAAGCAGGTGCGTTGACAGATACATAGGTGGAGAGAAAGGGAAGGTTATACAGGGGTGGGGAGAGAGCTAGAGTCCAGTGGTTAGTAGATGAGTATTGACTTTGCATTTAAATTTCTGGAGGTTGTAGCCGTCAGGAAAGCAAGAATACAGGAGTGAGTTCCACAGGCGGGAAGTGCGAGAGAGGAAGCTGCGAGAGTAGAATTGTCGTCTGCGTTTGGCTAACCTGACTGTGAATGGGTGGGACACAGTTGCCAGTCTGGTTGCACGAGTAAACACCTGTTGAGGAGGCATCAGTGACTTAAGTTCGTCTGAGCAGAAGCCATGAAAGTATTTATAGAAGAGACAAAGGGAGGCCACATTTCGACGATGGGGAAGTGGCTGCAGTCGAGTCGCCAGATCAGTACCTATCACATTACAGACTCTCCTTTGGAGCTTGTCATATATGGAAAACATTATTTAGATTTTACTTTTGGCCTCGACTAAAATTTTCATATGGACATAAAATTGATTATTATTACTGTCGCACAATTTAGTAAAAAGCAGTAGAATAATATGTGTCGATTAATTACTTTAAAATTTACTTTCAGTGGGGACCCGTAGTTGAGTATACGCTCTGTTTTATTTTAAACAGAATCTATTTTGTCTACCGGTCAACACGTCAGTATGGATCACGCTAGTCTCCCAGGAAGTAATACACCGCACCTCCTAGGTGTCACTCTCTCAGCTGACCTCAAGTGGAATGACTACATCGAAACAATAGGTATAGCCATTGGGAGGAGAGTTCGGGTCACTGTATCGGAACAGAATGAATCTATCATACAAATCCACCACTCGTTCGTGCATTGAATACTGTTGCTATATCTGGTCGAGTGCTCCTGCTATTCGTTTCGGGGTTCTCGACAAAATTGAAAGGAGGATCTGCAATGTAACTGATCCCGATTTGGTAGCCCGACATCGGTCACTTTTTCACCGACTTGACGTGATTTCTCTCTGACTTTTCTATAAATATTTTCACGGGCTTATCTGACTAGCTTATCTCTCTGGTGCCTCCTCTACCTGAATTTTATGACGTTACTAGATTGGCGACTAGGTTCCACCCTTTTATAGACAGAACAGTTAAATAAATCTGCCACCTCTACTCAAGAATTTTACCATATCCTTGGTAGCTCTTAGAACGTTGACTCCTGTTACACCACGTAACCCCCGTTCTGTCATCCACCTGCTCAAGACCTTTAAATATGTTATCCACTGCTTTCCCCTCTCTCTCTTTTTCCCTCTACCTGGCCTGTTAGTAACAGATTCTCAAAGCCTTCCTTCCTCGTTGTATGTCCCAGGAACTTTAGTTGTCCCTTCCTGATGCTCAGTATTATTTTCCTTTTCGTTTCCATCCTTTCCAAAACCTCATCATTGCTCACATGCTCAATCCATGATATCTGCAGCTCCCTTCTGTAGAACCGCACTTCAGTTGCTTCAAGTTTTTCTTTCGTCTTTGATGATATTGACAAGCATTCACTGCCATACTGAAGAACTTACATCACATAGCAATCCAGTACTCTTTTCTTTGTTTCAAGTGAAATTTTCCTGTCTCTTAATACTCTGCTCAGCTACTGAAATGCCTCGTTTGCTAAACCATTTTTCCCTTCGAACAACCTACACATTATTATTTTCATCTTTTTCTCATTCTTTCACCGAAACTCTTTGTATCTTGACCCTTTTTCTTTATTCTCTCCTCTCATGTCGCCCACTGTGGACCCTTGGCAGTGTTGCCTTGCTTGGGGTTAAATGATTATAAGAAATCTAACAATATTTTTAACTGAATTTTTATCTATTTAGGCATATTAACATCTATCTGTCTATGTAAATTCAGATACATACATACATACATACATACATACAAACATTCATACATACGTACATGCATAGCATATTCAACCGTAATAATAAAAACACTTGCAATAACCTTGATTGATTAACAAATGTTCAACAATATCTTTGTTATTGATATTTCTCTTAGCAACGTAATCTTTGTTTTAAACACAATTTCTGTATTTCCAATTTTTGCAGCATGATGTAATCATAACAGGGAAATGGATATTTTACATAATCGCATTTATATATATATATATATATATATATATATATATATATAGAGAGAGAGAGAGAGAGAGAGAGAGAGGTGGGGAGAGACGTTATATATATATATAGGAAAATGAGTATTTTTAGTTAAGGAATTATAAATTTGTTCAGAAGAAAATGCATACACACATACACAGATTTGATCAATCGTCTCCTGAATCAAGTAACAATGGAAATAACAATTTTAACAGATCTTCTTCTTCTTTTATGTGCCATGTCCTTTCAGGACGTAGGCGATCATGGCTTTCGACATCTCCCTTTTCCTGGTGGCTCTTAGCACGCTTTCTCATGTTGCACCATGCAACCCACGTTCCGTTATCCACCTGATCAGGTTCTTCAAATATGTTATCCGCTGCTTTCTCCTGTCTCTTTTTCCCTCTATCTGGCCTGTTAGTAACAGGTTCTCCAAGCCCTCCTTCCTCAATGTATGTTCCAGGAACTTTATTTGTCTCTTCCTGATGCTCAATATTAGTTTCCTTTTCGTCTCCATCCTTTCCAAAACCTCGTCATTGATCACATGCTCAGTCCATGATATCCGCAGATTTACCAAAATTACGCAAAATCATCTTGAAATATTAAAGAGTAAATCTATTCAATGAAATCACTTTTGGTTTCAACCACAGATTCCAGACGACATCGGAATCTTTTGCATTTTTTCTGGACGGTCTCTTTGTTTATGTTGGTGAATGTTGCCATCGTCTTTGTCTTGTGTTCATTCTTGGTGTTAAAGTATTTTTTTGGGGTCTCGCTCAACTGCGACCCACACATAAGAGTCAAGGAGGTTGTAGTCTGAAAAGTAAGGTGACCAGATATAAGAGATGATGTGGTCGCAGAAATTGTTTGACAGCCATAACTATGTTGCCCTGCTTGTGCGGTATGGTGTAGAGCAGGGGTTTTCAAACTGTGGTCCGGGTACCACATGGGTCCGCAAGGATAAGATAGGGGGTCCGTGGATTAACTCATCAAGTGAAATTCAAAGTATAAATTTTCAATGTCTGAATATTTATTTTTACTTATTAATGTTATCAAATGACAAAGGCTTGCACTATCGCCCATTATATGTCAACGTTATTTATACAAAAAATTATTTTACACATGCAAGAGCTTGATGTTCAAATTTACTTTTTTTCAGGGTGCAAGTGTCACCCATGAATAAATTTTTAAAACAAAAACCTCATGATGAAATCAACACAGAATCCGTTATAGAGACGGAATATATTGTTAAAAAACAAATTAAGAAAGTATGATGTGGATATTCGATATGCGTTTATAGTGGGTCCTTAGTCTAAAACTTGAAAAATAAAGGGGTCCGTTAATAAAAAAGTTTGAAAACCCCTGGTTTAGAGTACTGTTGCCAGATATGAAATCTTCCCGCAGCTTGATGTAGTTCTCCCTGCTGTGTCTGCTGCCATGTCGGAAGGTGAATGACGGCATAACATCGCCATCACTCCAAACACCATCAAGTTGACTGGATATAATAGGACCTTGAATAAGTTCATGCAGATTTTTCATTCAGGTAATGTTTTATTTACAAAATTTATTAAGAAACATATCACTGAAAGTATTGTCTATTGCTAGCATCGACTTTTTCCAATCTTTCTGCCAGCATTTGAATTCCACCTTGGAGAAACGAAAAACGTCGACCCACTTTTTGGCATCTTCAAAAGAATAAAAGTTCTGCTCAACCAGGCCATGCGTCGTCAATCAGAACAAGAGATAATCAGACTAGGCAAAGGATGGTGAATACAGTTGGTTTTCATTTCAGCGTTTCGAATAAGTTTTAACCCATGTTGCAACAAATGAACTAGCGTTGTCATGTTGTAAAATCACTTTGTCGTGTCTCTGCCCCTATAGCTGCCGTTTTTTTCTTCAATGCTCAAAACCATCAATTTCGGTAAGTAGCTATCTCTCGGAAATCTTTCGGTAATTTGGAGCAGCTTATAATAAACTACACCCAACTGATCCCACTGATTGCATAGCAGAAGCTTCGAACCATGGACATTCGACTTTGTCGCTGATGTTGACGCATAGCCGGGCTTACCCGACGATCATCTACCCAAAGAGTTATCGTAGTGTATACACTTTTTAACACCGCTCAAGATATTATGCAAAAAACCGTTTCTTTTTTGCCGTTGAAGCAAATGTTCACACGCGACAACACGTCGTTCGACGTCTCTCGGCTTCAACTCAGACGGCACCCAATGGCCTTGCTTTGGAATAATTCTAAATGCTTTCAAAATTTTCGAAAATTTTGTATGATGAACTCCTAATGAGTTTGCAAGTTCATCTTGCGTTTTAACTGAATATTTATAAAGTAATGCTTCTAATTCTTCGTCTTCAGACTTTTTCGATGTGCAAGAGTGCTCTTCATTTTCAACATTAAAATCATTATTTTTGAAGCTTTTGAAGCAATATCTGCATGTTGTTTCCGACAGAGCATCGTAGCCGTAAAACAACAAAGATTCTGTGTGCTTCAGCTGCAGGTTTCTTTTGAATAAATTAGTGAAGTAATATTCCTCGCAAATACAATTTCTTTGATACGAAATCTCACATGTTTAACGCTATGAAAAAGAAAGTTATTTACACTTAGTTCAAATGAAAATTTAGTTGAATTTTAAGATTGTTTATTGTACATTCTTATGGTTGCGTTACCATCTGAAACTACCCGTACGCATTTCTGGAAAAGCCATATTTTGGAAAAAAAGCGAAAACTTATTCAAGGTCCTAATAACATGCAACTTGTTACGAATCCTCTGCATTGTCCTCAGACTTGGCGGCTCGACTCCATCTACTTCCCCACCGACGGGATGTGGCTTCCCTTTGTCTGTTCTATAAATACTTTCATGGCTTCTGCTCTAACGAACTTGTCACTGGCGCCTCTGCAATAGGTGTTTACTCGTGCAACCAGACTGGCAACTGGTTCTCACCCATTCACAGTGAGATTAACCAAATGCAGACGACAATTCTACTCCTGCAGCTTCTTTCCTCGCACTTCCCGCCTGTGGAACTCGTTTCCTTATTCTTGCTTTCCTGACGGCTTCAACCTCCAGGAATTCAAATGCAAGCTCAATACTCATCTCTTAACCACTTGACCCTAGTTCTTTCTTCACCACCCTGTATATCCTTTTCTTTCTCTCCACCTCTGAAACTGTCATCACACCTGTATTCCCTCCCTTCTCTTGCTCCTTTCTAAATTATTTGTCCTGCTCTTTACTCTCTTCTATTTAGTGCTTTTTCTCTTATGTAACCTCCTGCACATTAGTGGCGCTACCGCCTTGCTCGGGGTGATATGATTAAAAAAAGATGACTGAAACCCAAACACTCTGATAAGTTTGTACTAAAGCTTCCGGCGCGAACGTCAATCACTACAGCAAGCCGTTTCAAATTTGATTTGTTTGCGTCATGGCGGTTTGAAACCATAGACGGTGTTGTTGAAAAAAAAACAGCACGCATGCGTGAAATCGTGAAATGGAAAATATTAAATGGTGATAATTTACCTATCAAATCCTCTTTCTTTCTTTATTTCTTTCTCTCTCACTTTCTCCATTTATATATATATATATATATATATATATATATATATATATATATATATATATATATGTATGTATATATATATTTTCTAAACATATACTGTTAAATATAAGAGAAAATGAGTGTCTATTATGCTTAATCATGAGCCGTTCTAAACATCGTATTTTGGCTTTAATTTCAGTTGAAAATAAAGACAAAAATTCTCCAACATTTGGATAATTTTTTATTAAGTTGGTTCTAAGCTTTTGGCTCACATGAGCCATCTTCAGAGAGGTTATTAAGACGGTAATACAATAACATCCACCATCACCGACGATTTTATTTTGTGTTGACATAAAACTCCGCTAGGCAACGGCAATAGTTACCAAAAATAACAAACGCAGTTCGCAAATTTGTAATGCGGTTCTATGTAATGTGTTATGACCGGATTTAAACGTGATTTTATTAAGTGTGGGTTGTTTGGATTTAATGTAAATGGCCTCCAATATCTGAAGGTTCTTCTTACTGTGTGTATGAGCAATGATTATTGTATTGTTGACTAAAATCTGTCTGATATTACCTATTGCCGTTGCCTAGCGTCTTAATAACCTCTCTGAACATGGCTCATATGAGCCGAAACTTAGAACCAAATTAATAAAAATTTATCCAAATTTTGGATAATTTTTGTCTCTATTTACAACTGAAATTAAAGCCAAAATACGACGTTAGGAACGGCTCATGATTAAATACAATAGACATTCATTGTCACTTATATTTAACAGTATATGTTTAGAAAGTATTTGCTGCCTCGATACACTATATATATATATATATTCTAAACATATACTGTTAAATATAAGAGACAATGAATGTCTATTATGTTTAATCATGAGTCGTTCTAAACATCTACATTTAATAAAATCACGTTTAAATCTGGTCATAACACATTACATTGCATTTAAATATATGGTTCTGTTATCATTTCGAGCTCTCACGCGGTGTGACGTCATAGAACTGCATTACAAATTTACGAACTGCGTTTGGTATTTTTGGTAACTGTTATCGTTGCTTAGCAAAGTTTTATGTCAACACAAGATAAAATCGTCGCTGATGGTGGATGTTTTTATGTTAACGTCCTTGTAGCCTCTCTGAAGATGGCTCATGTGAGCCGAAGGCTTAGAACCAACTTAATAAAAGATTATCCAAATGTTGGAGAATTTTTGTCTTTATTTTCACCTGAAATTATAAGCCAAAATACGATGTTTAGAACGGCTCATGATTAAACATAACCAACATTCATTGTCTCTTATATTTAACAGTACATGTTTACAAAATTATCTACTACCTCGATACACTATATATATATAGCACGCTTAGATCTTGGAAATGATGGAAACAAAATGGAAATTAATACTTAGCATCAGGAATAGACAGCTGAAGTTCCTGGGACACGCAATGAGGAAGGAGAGCCTGGAGAATCTGATACTAAGAGGCCAGATAGAGGGAAAATGAGATAGGGGTAAGCAACCCATAACATATTTGAAGGACCTAATCAGGTGGATGACAGAACGAGCATTGCACGGTGTAACAGGAGATGGCGTGCACAGAGCCACCAGGGATGGGGGAACGTGGAAAGCCCTGATCGCCTACGTCATGAAAGGACAAGGCACATAGAAAAAGAAGAAGATGTAACACGCTAAAATTTCCATTTCCTCATTCTATGCGCCTACGGCTTAGGGAGTAGTGACTACGACTAACACAGATCCGGTCAAGTTTCGATCCAGGCCAGAAGCAAGTAGACGTCTATTCACACTGATGAACTGTGATACAGCCAAACACGCTTGTATGTGGATATTCAAATATATAAATTACATGACTTTTTAAAACGAAGCAACCGGTTTCGCTCCCGCTCTTGGGGCCTCTACTAGAGATTTAAACTTAGATTAAAATAACAAAAAAAAAATGTGGTGAAGAAGGGGAAAAAGGGCTGAAATGAAATGAAATTAAAAGAAGCAGATGATCAATTTTTGAAGGTCAGTGACGTCATTGTGATGACTCAAAAATGAATTCCTCCTGACGCCAAACTAATAAACATGCTAAAAACGATGAAAATATATATTATTTTTATATCGCTTCTTGGCCTTTTGGCTGGGGAGCGAAATGATCAAAATAAGACCAGTACAGTCCAGTTCTGAACCTATCCACCGCAGTGGATAGGTAATGTTTTGACCAGTACCTGGGCGTTCGCGCTCAGGTTCCCCACATTAAAAAAGACCTTGTGTCACATCTCTCTCAAGTGGGGGAGAAGAGTAAATAATACCCGATTGAGATAACATCGTAATTGGGCCAAATTAATTAACGGGGATCTGTTAATGACTTAAATCGCTGTGATATATTTTTAAGAAACACAAGCACACAAAAATGTTTTTTAAAAATGATTACGTTTTTTAGCTGCTTATAAATATTTGTTTTCTTAGAAAATATCTAAAAAAAAAAAACCTTGAATCTTATAAATCGAAGGTCTGTGAAGGGAGTTAATATTTCTTCTTCTTCTTACATTCTATTTATTTACCATGAATTTAGTTCTTTTTTCTCTGAATAATTTTTTAGGAGTGATCAGATTTTCCTGCTGAAATAAGCTATTCAGGGAACAAAATTTGGGGATAGACTTATGAAGTACAAGGAAAACATTATTTTTAATTTCTTCTTTTAGAATTCAGGTGGGGAAGGGCGGCTAATGTAGCGGAACATCTTATAAGCCGAAAATACAATAATCCGGAAACGATTGAATCTAAACACTTCTCTATAGACCAGTAATCTCTGTCAATATACTATTTTATCTTATTTTTCTCTTGCTGGATATATCAAATCTAGTTGACAACTGTGTGTCTTTGAAAGGCCATCAGACGATTGAATCACATTTGTAGAACTAAAGCGATGAACATTAAAACTAATCAAGGAACAAATCTGAGAGGTGGGACAGCCGGTGAAAATCGACCGAACAGAATCGAAGCAAGTATGTAATTAGCTAATGACATTTGATCCGTTCTAAGCCCCGTTCACCTTTCTGTTGATCATTGTCGACTGGGAAACGCAGGTCACAGTGCACTACTCGATGGTGATACAGGCGGAAGAGGCTCGCGGCGCATGAGCTGTCGACCAGGGGTTGCTTCAAAAGTGCAAAAGTCAAGTGGTTGAAAAGAGTTTGTCAGAGCGTCGCAGACCTTTAGCGGACTATTCTTGGACCATTTCGAAAGTGCAACGCGTGTGGGGGCGGGCTTTTTTTACATATCTATCTATCTATCTATCTATCTATCTATCTATCTATCTATCTATAACTTTATCATATACATATATATAATATGTATATATATATATATATATTGGGTGTGATTGGTAAATGGTCGCCATTTTTTTATTCGCGTATGCTCATCGAGAGATGTGCGTTGTGGTGCAGTGGATAGCGGTTCGGAACGAGAAATCGGGGAGCCGAGTTCGAATTCCACTTGGATTTTTTGCATTCAATGACACGCAAATACCCTTTGGAAAGGTATTAATCTGTCTCTTCCCTCCAGTTTTGGGTCAAGTAACAGGACAGATTGGGTTCTATACCCTTGGTTGGCAACCAGTCTACCCCAGAAAGTAATGGCAACCTACTGCCGGGTAATCTTCTGCCCAGTCAGTCATGACTCTTTCGAGACATGATCGCCGAAGCGTGTATTACGTATAGCACTTAACTGACTAACTGGATATAATAGTTGGAAACTTAATTAAAACTGCTACTGGGCAAAAGGTGGGGTATCGGTTTTCTATTATTATGAAGTAATAAACTGATTCCCCCACTAACTATACTTAATATAATAATGTAGTATAATCTATCTCTTCTCCCTCCAGCTATGAGTTAAATGGTAGGACAGATTGTGTTCTATAGCTTTGCTCGGCAACCAGTCTACTGCAGAAACCAATGGCAACCTACTGCGTGATAATTTTCTGTCTAGTCAGTCATTTCTCGAAAGAGAAATGATAGCCCTAGTGTGTATCACGTATGGCACTTAACTGACTGAGTAATTTGAGCAGTGTCGGAGACAAAAAGAGGACCACAATACAATTCATTTCATAAGTAATATGGGAAAGCATGCTGTATTACTGTGACATTCGCAGCAGAGACTCTAATATGAACGTTTCGCAGTGTTAGGGTGTCAATCAGAGCGCATTGCTAAGAATTTGGAAAGAGTTGGATGGGTCTAATGGTGATGTCTACGTTCATCTTCCTGTAGAGTTTCGGAATAAACAAGTGAATTGAGAAGGTATTGCTGCCCTCAGGGCAATTGATGTTTGGGACTTTCACCAACAAATTCGGGTGTCCTTTTCTCATCAGAAGTATCAGGCTGAGTCTTTCATGTTGATGTAAGCACCATTACACTTTGTAAACACCATTAGATTCAAGCAACTCTTTCCGAATTTGCTTTCCTGTCCTCAGATTGACTTTTATACACTATGAAATGTCCGGGGCTTCTGGCACGAATGCCAAGAAGTACAGCATGATGTTTCCAGTTTCTTATGAATTGCATCATGATGCTTTTTCATTCACTGAAGTTGACTAAAAATAAAATACAAACATGTGTTGCACAAGGAGAAATATATTACCGTTTGAGTTTAAGTTTTGTTTAATGGCGTATCAACCTCTGTGAGTTATTTAATGCCAAAACGGTTGAGTTTTAAGGTTTGTTTGTTTTTTAAATGTTCGGTTATAGTGAGAAGGTTGATTTAATCAGATTAAGTATTTTTGTTTTTATTCCTTTTTATTTTAGAAAACAGAAAATATCTTCTAGTTTTGTATTCAGAAATGTTTTGCTTAGAATAATTTTTTCTTCAAAACTGTGTTATGGTAATTTTGTATTCAAAAATGTATTGTTGGTAATATTTCTGCTTTAAAAATGTATATTTTTCTATAAAAGTCTATTTTTATGTATATATTTCTATAAAAGTCTATTTTTATACTTTCATAGTATTTTGACCCCAGTTTGGGGGTTAACTATTTGCCCATAGCTGGGACCCTAACAGGTGCTACCACTCTGGGTCAGGATAGACCCGGGAACAAACAGCAACTAAGAGGTAGTTCCACGCTCCTCACAACCTCTCAATCAGTGGCCTTGCTGCCGGATGCAGTTTATCGTCATGCCCAAGACCGAAAAATATATATCATATCAACACAGCAAGCAGAATGTAAAAAGAGAAAACTGTCGAGTCTTCCATATATATTATGGAGATTATTCTGCATTTCTGAAGTAAGCATGTTTAGTACTCTAGATCCAAATGGGTTGGATTAATCTGATATGTCCCAGACGAAGACACATTCTACAATGGGGAAACAGCGAGACTTGGGTTGTCCTAAATTTAGGAATGCGAGACGGAGGTTGTTTATTTTTTTTCCTTCATATCTCCAACAGCAAACCATGCCAAGTGCTTGTAAGCTCCTGGGGGATGCAGATTTAGTCGCCGTAAACAAAATGACTGACCGTCTACTCTCGTCATTGTATGAAGTGACGACTAAAGATTATTATCACTCTTTGGTGTAAATAGTTCACGTGACCTCCGTGACTTATTAACACTGAAGAGTGATAATCGCCTTCTCTCTCTCTCTCACACACACACACACACACACACATATAGATATATATATATTTAACTTTAAATTCAGATAAAACTTAGTGGAAAAATAGCCATTTTTAACATGTCATTTTAAGGCATGCATTCTTCGACTCCTTATAAACAGAGAAAAATATATATGTATATATATATGTATATATATCTGTGTATATATATATATATATATATATATATATATATATATAAAATTGCCTGAACTCGTTTAAAAATGGAAAATATCCTAAAGTTCTTCAATATAACTCTATCAAACATTTTTTACTCCAAATATGTACTGGTCTAAACCTATTATGATCAAAAACTAAGTATTAAACAATATATATATATATATATATATATATTAATCATTTCACCCCGAGCAAGGCGGAAATGCCACTGATGTGCAGGAGGCTAGAAATTAGAAAACAGTGAGGAGTACAAACTGGTTAGAAAGGAGCAATAGAAAACTGTGAAAGCAGGTGCGATGACAGATACATAGGTGGAGAGAAGGGAAGGCTATACGGAGGTGGGAAGAGAGCTAGAGTCCAGTGGTTAGTAGATGAATATTGACTTTGCATTTAAATTTCTGGAGGTTGTAGCCGTCAGGAAAGCAAGAATATGGGAGCGAGTTCCACAGGCTGGAAGTGCGAGAGAGGAAGCTGCAGGAGTAGAAATGTCGTCTGCATTTGGCTAACCTGACTGTGAATGGGTGGGACCCAGTTGCCAGTCTGGTTGCACGAGTAAGCACCTGTTGAGGAGGCACCAGTGACTTAAGTTCGTCCGACCAGAAGCCATGAAAGTATTTATAGAAGAGACAGAGGGAGGCCACATTTCGACGCCAGATCAGTACCTATCACATTACAAACTCTCCTTTGGAGCATATATATATATATATATATATATATATATATATATATTCATGTATATCTGGGCAGCAATATTTCATTTAAACCTGTTTCGTTAAAAACGACTGAGAAGGAAGATTTTATTAATGTTTTATTTCGATGCCTTCACATTTTCACGAGAAAAACAGCATGGCGTAATGCAAAACGCGAAAAACTTAACAAAAATAAAAAGTTTTTTAGTCAAAATGTTGATATTATTATTAAGAGGAAAGATCAAAGAATTTTTTAATTATTTTTAAAATTTTTTTTAATCTTTTCTAACACGTTCAAAGTTTTGGTTAGAATGCTCGTTTTGTTTACGTCATCGCCTTCTAAAAAGTTTAACATTGATTTTTCTTTGCGCTTTTTTCTGTTAAATTTAATTTAAATTTAATTTAATTTAATTTTTTCTGTTAAATTTAATATTCTGTTAATATTCTGTTAACACATGAATTTGAAAATTCTTGTACAAATCAAATAATTTTAATGAAATTTTCAGAACATATTTACAAATAAATGAGATTATTTTTGAAACGTTTCTTTTTAGAAAATATTTATAATATTAATTTTCTTTTAATGTTTTCCCCTACTTAATTTCATTAAATTTTGCACAGACCTTCACATTTACGAAATTTGTTTTTTTTTTTGTTAAAAGTAGGAGTGATTAGAAATCTGCCTTGAATTGAAAAATATAGAATCCAATAAAACTATGACATTACATAATTAGAAAAGTTTTTAATTGTTTCTGAAATTAACCCTCTAGGGCCATTCGTATCATATTTGATACAGTATGAAAACAAGCCTTGAAAGAAATATTTTCCTGAAAAATTTTTTAAGAGAAATATTTTAGAAATTTCAAATGAAAGCAGTACTGACTGTTCAGTCAATGAATACCAAATGTTTCCTTATAGGGAAATACCAAATGTTTCCTTATAGGGAAATACTGTATCAAATATGATACGAATGGTCCTAGAGGGTTAAGTAATATTAAGGATATTATTGTCTGAAGAAATAAAATGTTTCTGATGAATAATGAATTTTTACAAGATTTTTTTCATTTTTTTTACATTTTAATTATAATAATTTATAATAGTTTAAAATCATGTAAAATTCTTTATTAGCACGTTTATTAAATGTGATATAGTAATTAATTGGAAACGAAATTTGCCAGTCCAAAATTGCAAAGATTAATAAACGTAGTTACGCTATTTTTTTTAAAAGTAATTTTTAATTTATTATATTTTTACCTTATTTTCATGTATGGTAACCTGAAAGTGCCATTATTATGAAACAGTTACGTAATTTAAGAGTTTTGTCCCTTCACTTAGATTTATGAAAATTGTCGTTTTTGGGCATGCGTACAACCTGTCATCACGAAATCAGTCACAAATCCGTCAAACCTTCGATCAGATGAACACGACTAATCGTTAATAATTGGTTTTTTATTACTTTTTATGTTATAAGTAAGTAATATTTCTTTTTAAATCAGCTTAATTTAACATCCAACTTTCTAATTTTACTAAAATAAAATGTCAGTAATCTTTTGAAATATTTTTAAAATCGATAAATATTTGTTTGTTTACAAATTTCTGAAGATTTAAAAAATGGCCGTTTTTAAGAAAATTTAAGAAATTGAAATTAAATGTGATTTCAAATCTATATAATTTCTATCTGAAATAGACCAGAAATTTTTACTGAGTGGAAATAATAATTTCAATCATTGTGCTTTAAATTAAATCTAAAATGAAATCTTCAAAAATATGTTTTAGTTTTAAAAATTTCGTTTTAAAATCAGGTATCAAAAATTTATACTGAAAAATGGAGGTAACTAGTTTTATTTAATTTATCCAGTATTTTTACACGTTTTCTTTTGCTGGAGATAAGGGATTTAAATTTTGAAAATAACTACTCGGTGAAATTCCCTTACGAACACTTAGACATAAAGAAAATTCCGTTTCTTGACGTTAACATAAAGCTAAAAACCAACGAATTTTTCACTTATCTGTATAAAAACTTCACCAGTAAGAACTCTTGTATTCTTAATTATATTAGTCAATGACTAGAAAGATATACAATAGCAGTAATAACGATTTTCTTAAATAGAGCATATCTAAATTCCTCCTCCAAAAAATATTTTTGAGCGAACTGAAACACTTAAAACAAACACTTGTCAACAATAATTTCCCAACTACATAAGTGACAATCAAATAACATTATTCTTACAAAAATACATCACACTAGCATTAAAAATAACACAAAAAATATCAACATATTTTATTGCAGTCAAATGCACATCAATTATAAACAGGACGGGTTTTCTATACGAAAATTATTAAACATGTAAAATTTAAAATATATTATAGAAAATTGAAGACAGTAATCCTTGTTATTTCTAATAATAATCACCCTATCAAATCTAAACTAGCAATGGCTAATACAGCGTATGAATTTCAATGCCCTGTACATGATTGTGTTTCTTGCTATAAATCATTTATTTATATTGGCTATTCCGTGAGTAAACGCCTTACATGCCACCTATCTAAACTTATTTATAAATGGAACTTTGTCTCTGTGTGTGTATGTGTGTGTGCGTGTGTGTGTGTGTGTGTGTGTCTGTTACCTATAGACTCCGAAACGGCTGATCCGATTTCCTTGAAAATTTATAGTCGTACTATGAGCGTCTGAGAGTTTTCTTAGTTAGGTTTGTGTCGAAGTACCCCCGATAAATATCGAAAATCGAAGAAATCGTGTTATAAAAGGAATTGTTCGATTTTAATCAAATTTGATACACTCATAGACAAAGACATAAGAAACGATATTCAGAAGTTTCAAGGTTGCAGTACTTAAAATAGTGCAGAAAATCGATAATATATATATATATATATAAGTCAAGATGTTTGTGTGTGTGTCTGTTTATCTGCCTGTATGTCTGTATTTTTTTCAACCCTTTTATTTTAGTTTTTAATTCGGGTTTGGCTCTAAGTAGGTATAATTGTAGTTCTTAGTCTCAGCCATGATATCATTTACTCAGAGGACTTATTTAGCCTTCAAAATTCAGTTTACGATGAAAAAAACTTATTTGATATCGATACCAGGAAATCAAAATTTGATTACATCCATTCATTTTATTTCAGTCTACGGTTTTGCATTAACCGGAAACAAATATTGCTTTTTAGCCTTTCGTGCCAACGTCCAAATAGTCTGAGCTGCCGAACCATGGATTTGTTTTAAAGCTTTCATTACACCCGAGCAACGCCGGGCTATACTGCTAGTCTAGTAATAATAGTGTAATTAAAAATAAATAAATAAACCAATAACTTAAGGAAATTTTAAGAAAAAATTTGGTTGAAAATACAAAAATAATATTTAAATCACAATATCAAAGGCATTTCGCTAAAAGAGAGGCTCTATATATCAGTTTTCTTCTATCATCAAACTTACAATAATTTTACAATATTTTAGAAATTGAGTTTTGAAAGTTTTTACGAAATAGGCAGACGTTCATATTATGCCTGTCACGCGCATTAAGAAGTGACAGCTTTAAAGAATTCTCATTAAAAAAAAGAACAAAAAAACAAAAACAAATGGGCGCTGCGTGGCTGAGTGGTTAGCTCAGGTTCGAATCGCACCATGGTCGAACTGTCAGGAAGGTGACTTCTTGAACTTCTCGGTCTGCAAAGGAGGATCCAAGCGTGCGGCACCATTGGAAAGTGCCTGATAAACCATTCCAAGCTTTGTGAATGAAATTAGGTAAACAGCTTCCTTTAAGGAATCATTGACTGTTGGCTAGCTCGAAGCCATAAGTAATCGTGACCGAGGGTTTCAGCGTTCGTGCCTTGATCAGAGTTTTGTCTACGCTAGATACCGGGATCTCTTTTTAAGGCGGAAGTTCCACACAGAAAACCTTTTCTTAAGAAGCCTTTTTTTGTAGAACATGGTTTAGCATTTTTACTTTCCTGAACGCTGCAATCTTAAATTATTCATGTCAAAGGGTATCCAGGTAACAATCGTTACCAATACACACATAATTGTCACTTTCTACTTTGCATTCACCTTGCACCTCATTCAGTAAAACTCAACTCTTTAGCCTAATGTCGAGTGAACATCAGAAAAAAATATATATATATATATATATATATATATATATATATATATATATATATATATACTAGCAGTATAACCCGGCGTTGCTCGTTTGTAATGAAAGCTTTTTATATATATTATCGATTTTCTGCATTATTGTAAGAACTGCAACCTTGAAACTTCTGAATATCGCTTCTTATGTCTTTGTCTATGAGTGTATCAAATTTGATTAAAATCGAACCACTCCTTCGATAATCCGATTTTTTCGATTATCGATTTTCGATATTTATCGGGGGTACTTCGATACAAAACCTAGCTAAGAACACTCGGAGACGCTTATAGTACAACTGTGTAAATTTTCAAGAAAATCGGTTCAGCCTTTTCGGAGTCTATAGGTAACGGATACACACACACAGACACACACACAGACAACGTTCCATTTATAAATAACATATATACATATATATATACATACATACACACACACACATATATATATATATATATATATATATATATATATATATTGTTAAATATAAGAGACAATGAATGTCTATTATGTTTAATCATGAGCCGTTCTAAACCTCGTATTTTGGCTTTAATTTCAGTTGAAAATAAAGACCAAAGTTCTCCAACATTTAGATATTTTTTTATTAATTTGGTTCTAAGCTTTTGGCTCACATGAGCCATCTTCAGAGAGGTTATTAAGATGGTGGCACAATAAGGTCAACCATAATGAGGTTCTATTGAAATTTGTTGATGTTATGATCATTTAATGCTGCGGTATCATGTAACTTATATTTAGTGTATCGAGGCAGCAAATAATTTGCTAAACATATACTGTTAAATATAAGAGACAATGAATGTCTATTATGTTTAATCATGAGCCGTTCTAAACGTCGTATTTTGGCTTTAATTTCAGTTGAAAATAAAGACAAAAATTCTCCAACATTTGGATATATTTTTATTAATTTGGTTCTAAGCTTTCGGCTCACATGAGCCATCTTCAGAGACGTTATTAAGCCGGTAACACAATAACATCCACCATAACGAGGTTCCATTGAAATTTCTTGGTGTTAGGATCATTTAATGCTGCGGCATCATGTGACTTAAATTTTGTGTATCCAGGCAGCAAGCTTAGAACCAATTTAATAAAACATTATTCAAATTTTGGAGAATTTTTGTCTTTATTTTCAACTGAAATTAAAGCCAATATACGACGTTTAGAACGGCTCATGATTAAACACGATAGACATTCATTGTCTCTTATATTTAACAGCATATCTTTAGAAAATTATCTGCTGCCTCGATACACTATATATATATTTGATCTTTATACTAAGTACTTTGGTTTAATGCTGAAACTTTCTTAAATACTGTGAGTGTCCAGTTGAATTTATTGCATTCACTTAAGCGCAAATGCCCATGGGAAAGGTCTTAACCCATCACTTCTCCTTAAGGAGTTAAATAGCAAGGCAGATTAGGTTCTTTGTCTATATTTGTCAGATGAGATAGTATTTACATTATTCGGACTATTGTCCTCATCTTGGTTGTTATTTTTACAACATTTCGCCTTTGTACGCTACGGTCTTCCAGGAATTTCGAGCCGAGGCCTTTATTACAATCACTGGTGTATATAAACTTCATTCCTTGCGTAGTAGTGCCTCTTTTGGTAGTCATGGGTTATCTTAACGAGACATAGCCCAATAGATATAAACGTTGGTTAGTTTCTGTGAATTGATCCAAATGGTTATGAGTTCAATACCAGGATAGAGCAGTGACGAACAAGTAAGGTCAGAGGGAGATACAAGCATTATTAACGAACTATCTATGTCGTAAAACGGAATAAACATGGAAATTAGCAAGAGAGTAGTAGCATGATGCAAGGATTGTATTCTAGCCGAATTCGTTACATTCAGTCACGGATAAATATCTTTGACAAAACACATAACACTTCTACAAAGTTAAGGTCTCAGCAACCTTTCATCCGTTCACCTCAATTTAAAAAAAAAAAGACAGACTAAAAAACTTATTTACCAAAAGAATAAAACCAGCCAATCAAAAATACTTACTCCACATCAACCAAAATTCCGACGCAAAATCGATTTTGACAAATCACCAAAATTTACAAAAAAAAAAAGAAAAAAGAAAACAGATTAACAAACATATTTACCAAAAGAACAGAACCAGCCAATCAAAAATCCGTAATCCACATCAACCAAAATTCCGACGCAAAATCGATTTTGACAAATCACCAAAATTTATAAAAAAAAGAAAAAAAAAGGAAAAGAAAAAATTAACATACATATTTACCAAAAGAACAGAACCAGCCAATCAAAAATCCGTAATCCACATCAACCAAAATTCCGACGCAAAATCGATTTGACAAAACACCAAAATTTACAAAAAAAAAAAGAAAAGAAAACGGATTAACAAATATATTTACCAAAAGAACAGAACCAGCTAATCAAAAATCCGTAATCCACATCAACCAAAATTCCGACGCAAAATCGATTTGACAAATCACCAAAATTTACAAAGAAAAAAAAGAAAGAAAAGAAAACAGATTAACAAACATATTTACCAAGAGAACAGAACCAGCCAATCAAAAATCTGTAATCCACGTCAACCAAAATTCCGACGCAAAATCGATTCGGCAAATAACCAAAATTTACAAAAAAAAAAAAAAGAAAAGAAAAAAATTAACATACATATTTACCAAAAGAACAGAGCCAGCCAATCAAAAATCCGTAATCCACATCAACCAAAATTCCGACACAAAATCGATTTCACAAACAGGAAGAAATGTAAATGTGAAGCCAGAATTTACAGTCAAAATCACGAAACCCAAAGCATCAGAAATCTAAAACGCAGCAACATCTAAACTTATTTATAAATGGAACTTTGTCTGTGTGTGTCTGTGTGTCCGTTAACTATAGTCTCCGAAACGGCTGAACCGATTTTCTTGAAAATTTACACACTTGTACTATAAGCATCTACAAGTGTTCTTAGCTAGGTTTTGTGTCGAGGTACCCCCGAAAAATATCGAAAATCGATAATCGAAAAAGCGAGTTATAGGAGTGATCCGATTTTAATCAAATCTGATACACTTATAGACAAAGACATACGAAACGATATTCAGAAATTTCAAGGTTGCAGTTCTTACAATAGTGCAGGAAATCGATAATATATATATATATAAAAGGCAAGATGTTTGTGTGTGTGTGTGTCTGTTTATCTGTCTGTATGTCCTTTATACAAATCCACAATTTTTATCCGATTCTCACCAAACTTCACACAAATATTATTTAAGCTGAGTCTGAGCTCCAGGACCAAGGGTTAGTTTTAAAGCTTTCATTACACCCGAGCAACGCAGGGCTATACGGCTAGTACTTTTTTTTTTATAAGCGTTTCACCCCGAGCAAGGCATGTCACTGCCACTACTGCACAGGGGGCTACATAGAGTGGAGAAAGGATGATTAAATATAGGAAATGTCAGAGGGTGGGTGATAGGCGGGTAGGGATACCGAGAATGGTTAAATATAGGAAATGTCAGGGGTGATAGGCGGGTAAGGATACCGAGAATGAGGGTTGGGTAGATGAGAGTGTTCTGAGAATAACTGGGAGTTAGAGTGATAGGAGGTGTCTATTGACCCTACATTTAAACACCTGGAGATTGTAGCTGTCAGGAAAGCAGACTTGTGGAAGGGAGTTCCACAGGCGGGAAGCGCGAGAAACGAAGCTGTTGGATTAGAATTTACGGTTACATCTTATCTGTTTAACTGTAAAAGGGTAGGACCTAGTTGCTAATCTAGTATCTCGTGTAAATTCCTGCTTAGGCGGCACCAGTGCTCTAAGTTCATCGGAGCAGAAGCCATGAAAATATTTGTAGAAGAGGCACAGGGAATCCACATCACGCCGGTGAGAGAGTGGTTGCAGCCGATCTGCCAAGTCAGTATCAACCACGTTACAGATTTCCTTTGTATTTTGTCAAGAAGCCGAAGTAGAGCAGCAGTTCTAAGCTAAATTGTTAAAAACATTTAGCAATCATGTATCGGGTAATCCAGGAGAAAACGCTGTGGAAGAAAGGCAACATAAATTAACTGCATCTATTAATACCTGACATGTAACGAGCAGTTGTTTGCCTTTAGAAAACATTTCTTTAACAAAATAAAAGAAAACTGAATATAAAAGAATTCCAGCAATCCAACTACACACTTGTCATTGTTTATCGAACGCCATGTAATACATCCATCCTGGTTAGGAATGACGTCACTCAGCAGATAATGCCATACGTGAGCCATCATGTTTCGAAATAGACATGACTAAATGGGCAGAAGATCATCACGCAGTAAGTTGCCATTGCTTAGACTGGTTGCCAGCCAAGGCTACAGAACCCAATTTGTCCTGTTATTTAACCTATAACTGGAGGGAAGAGCCAGATCAATACCTTTCTCAAGGTTATGAGCCCGTAAGTAAATGCAACGAGTTCAACTGGAATTCGAACTCGGATGCCCGATTTCTCGTTCCGAGACCGTATCTACTGCACCTCAAAGCACATCCTAATGACTGATGATTACTCTTAAAGTGATCTTACACAGGCCAATAAACATAGTATGTATACCACCGAAGGTTAGTTGTTGGTTGTTTTCGGCATATTAACATCGGCGGGTCATTTATTGCCAACTAAATTTTTTATTTATTTATTGGTAGTAATACCTTTTTCTTTTCGTGTATCAAGATTCATTTCGATTTATTTTTTAAGGGCAGGGTCCCCAAGTCCTACCCTTGTTATTTAACCTATAACTGGAGAGAATAGACGGATTAAAGCCTTTCCCAAGGGTCAGTCAGTCAGTTAAGTGCCATGCGCGATACACGCTTGGGCGATCATGTCTCGAAAGAGACATGAATGACTGGGCAGAACATTATCCCGCAGTAGGTTGCCATTGCTTTCTGCGGTAGACTGGTTGCCGACCAAGGCTATAGAACCCAATCTGTCCTGTTATTTAACCCATAACTGGAGGGAAGAGACGGATTAATACCTTTCCCAAGGGTATTTGCGCGTAAGTGAATGCAATGGCTTCAACTGGAATTCGAACTCGGTTCCCCGATTTCTCGTTCCGAGCCGATATCCACTGCGCCACAACGCACATCCAGGGTACCAGTGCTTAAGTGAATGCAGGGTATTTAACGGGAATTCGAACTCGGCTCATCTTTCCTAGCCGATATCCGCTGCACCACAACGCACATCTGTCACTAAACGCTTACAGCACCCGTTATTCCAAAGCGGTCACCCATCTAAGTACTGACCAGGCTCAACGTTGCTTAACTTTGGTGATCAAGCGAGAACCGGTGTATTATAAGGAAACTCTCTGCATAATTTTTATGATACTTGGAGATTTTAACTGTCACATCACAGCACAGAGTTGTAAAGGTTCAAACAAAAAAGGAAGAACCTTAGAGAATTAATATACAATAATGATTTATGCATTTATTGTGATAAAACACTGACTTATATAAATCCATTTATTGGCAGCTATTCCGCAATAGACCTGATGTGATCCATCTCTAGGAAATTACTGGCAGACCCATGCGGTAGCGATCACTTGCCAATCCTCCTACAAAACCCAGAACTTAACGACAAAAACTAAGCGGAGCAAATTGGGACGCATTTCAAATCCATTGTTCATAAAAACTAGCTCAAGAAAAAGCATCAAGGATTTAAAAAAATTTACGGAAATGCATTCCAAAAAGTTTGGTGCTGACGAAACACAACAGATAAATGTAAAGAAATTACCAGGCTAAGAAGAGCAGCTTTAAGATAATTTAATCAACAAACTAAGAACTCTTATTTTGATGCAAATACGTTCAAAAGCACCAGAAATAATTAAAGAAAGCAAAAAAGAAAACTGGAAAAACTCTCTCATCAAAGTAAATTATGCTTCAAAAAGAAATGTGCATAGATTATAAAACAGCAGGCAAATAACATATAAAAGCTACAAAACACTTCTCGATAGTTAATTGTAAAATAACCATCAAAAAAATATCACTGACCAACTATCAAAAACAATCACTAAAAATTAATCTGCCAACAATGTTAGCCAAGTGTTTTTAAAATGGAAACAAGAAACGGAAAGCAAAACAAAAAAAAAAAAAAAACTAAATTTTAAATCAAATAATGCCGTGAATTATAAAATAGCATTAACTCTATAGGAAATAAATGAATCGTTGAAGAACTCCCACAATACAGCTGTCGGACCAGGTGATATCCACTACGAATTAATAACACAGTTGTTCAACAAATCATTACGACTGTTATTAAAATTGTATTTATAGACAAATTGCAACTTCCCAGAAATGTGGAGACAGTCATTCATCATCCCTATTTCAAAAATTTGGAAAGGATGACACAGAACATGAAATCTACAAACGGACAGCTTTAATCAACTGTTTATGCAAATCCATGGACAGAATGGTCAACAATAGGTTAACTTGGCACTTTGAAACGAATGGCTTAATCAGCAACTCCCAATGTGCTTTAAAGAAAAACAAGAAACACTATGGGGCATTTAATACGCGTAGAACGACCAAACATGAAAATTTGGAATTTAAAACATTGCTATGCAACGATAACAGTCAGCGAATATCAGATTCAGTTCGTAAATTTGTAACGCGGTTCTATGACGTCACACCGCGTGGGAGAACGAATTTCTAATAGAACCATATGTCTAAATGCAATGTAATGTGTTGTGACAAGATTGAAATATGATTTTATTATGTGCGGGTTGTTTTGATTTGATGTAGATGACCTCCAATATTTTATGTCAACACAAGATAAAATCATTATTGATGGTGGATGTCTTTATGTTAACATCCCTGTAACTTCTCTGAAGATGGCTCATGTGAGCCGAAAGCTTAGAACCAGCATAATAAAAGGTTATAAAATGTTGGACAATTTTTGTCTTTACATGATTAAATATAATAGACATTCATTGCCTGTTATATATATATATATATATATATATATATATATATATATATATATATATACCATAGTATACTTGGTATGTAATCCGGATAAATTCCAAAAGAAACGAACTCAAGAGAACTCAATGTTAAATTCATTTTATTTAATTTAACAGAGTAATATTTTATAACGGATTTTCGATTATTACAATGGATAATACATATTTCACCGCTTTGATGTTCTTATCGCGGCTCGTCAGATCAAAATGGTACAACAGTAGGCAATCGATATATCACCCCCCCCCCACAAAAAAAATTCTTCTCTTTTATTTAATTGTACGTAGACGCCCATATGTCCATATTAGGACAGACATTTGTGATGGTTATATACGAAAAGGTTCTCGCTCATTTAAAAAAAGAACCCATGTTTTTTTTGTTTTTTTTTATATCTAACTATTATAGTTATATGTCGTTTTATATTTTTTGGTTTATAGATTATTATTATTTTATTATCATTATTTCTTATTGTTATCATGTTTATTCTTATTAAAATTTGATAAAAATTTTTTGGTTTAATGGACACGCACACATATGTATGTGGGTGTGTACATATATATATTTTTTTTCTAAACATATACTGTTAAATATAAGAGACAATGAATGTCTATTATGTTTAATCATTAGCCGTTCTAAACATCGTATTTTGGCTTATAATTTCAGGTGAAAATAAAGACAAAAATTCTCCAACATTTGGATAATTTTTTATAAAGTTGATTCTAAGCTTTCGGCTCACATGAGCCATCTTCAGAGAGGTTACAAGGAGGTTAAGATAAAAACATCCACACTTAAAATCACGTTTGAATCTGGTCATAACACATTACCTTGCATCTAAATATATGGTTCTGTTATCATTTCGAGCTCTCACGCGGTGTGACGTCATAGAACCGCATTACAAATTTTTTTTTTGTAACTGTTATTGTTGCTTAGAAAAGTTTTGTCAACACAAGATAAAATCGTCGCTGATGGTGGACGTTTTTATGTTAACAATCTTGTAACCTCTCTGAATACGACGTTTAGAACAGCTCATGATTAAACATAATAGACATTCATTGTCACTTATATTTAACAGTATATGTTTAGAAAATTATTTGCTGCCTTGATACACTATATATATATGTAGATGAGTATATATATATGTAGATGAGTATATATATATATATATATATATATATAGATAGATAGATAGATAGATAGATAGATATAGATATATTGTTACAAGTTTCGATTTTCCATTCTTGGAATTTTTTATTGTTTCTTATTGTTTTTATTTTTTATTGTTTTATTATCATTATGTATGACGAATATTATGATGAATTCAACAGGAATTCGAACTCGGCTCGCTGATTTCTTGTTCCGTTTCGATAACTAACGCACATCTACCATTACACCTATGAAACAGCGATTTACTACCATTCTATCAGATGTGGCACTTGCTGGAATTTATGAAGTATCCAGTTAACATCGAACTCAATACTAAATCGTAATTGATCGAGCAACGCTAGCGTTACAACCATTACTAAAAGTCTAAGTACCCTAAATCAGTTATGAAATAGGGATTGACTAAGTGCAACTTAAATGAGCCACTAGGCCGAAATTATGAAGTACCCCGTCAGGATCGAACACATTAAGTCGTACTTGATCTGCCGAGACAAGCTTACTAACAATTATACTACAATTATCTGTCGTAAATCACTTATAAAATGAAAATTTACTAAGTGTAGCGAAGGTGTGGCACAAGCCAGTACGAATGGACCAGCCTAGATCACCTGTCTTCGTTTTTACCTGCATTTATTAATATCGCCTGGAGACACTTTCCAAGGTATCTCTTCTTGTGTTTATACAATTGATCAGGCTAAATGATAGACAAATCAAGATAATCATTCCTCTGACCTTTCATGGTGATTATTTTTATTATGACACAAAACTTTTCAGATTTATTCATTTATTGATGAATAGCACTGACCTTTAGAACACGACTAGGTATTGAACAATTCCAGCATGATTGGTCGGCTCGCTCTAGAGCTTTGAGAGTTTGTTTATAATTTTCATCCATTTATCTGGGAAGCTAAACTGAATCTGTTCATATCAGCCTCTATGTCTATTTATCTGTCTAGCTCAGTTTATTCATTCGTTTGCCTAAATCATTCTATACATCTCTACGTATTTCTGTTTATATGCAAAATTATTAATATAACTTTTTCACTCAGCTCATATCTATCAGACCATGTCTGCTACTGGTACCACGTAGTCCAGTACTAACTGCCACGGGTCGAATTGTCGGCGACTGGGTGCAAGCTCAGTGAGGAGGGTGGTGTAGACACCCTGCAGGACCAAAAACAAAATTCTGTCAAAAAGGCGGAAGAGCTTCTATGAGCCAACGGCCACTTGCACAAGCAACTAGCTATGGTTTAAATGGTCTTCGCCAACCCACATTGCCAAGCGTGGAAAGTACGGCACATCCCCTGAATTAACGAACACGAAAACCGCGGAAATCATACAGGGATTGGTTCCTCAAACTAGACCGAAATAAAACCCTGATTCAGATACATATATATATCTATATGCTCATCTAAGTGTTATAATGTCCTATTTACAGTGAATGGACTCTTCCTCCTTTAATAAATAGTAACCTGCGTAACTCCCTGGGAGGCTCTCTTAAGGCAGTCAGATGCAGTCGTTAGGCAGTCGTGAGACAGTCGAGACGCAGCACAACTATACATTTCAGATGTTTTTTTTTGTTTTTTTTTTTATCATTTCACCCCAAGCAAGGAATTACACTGCCATTATTGCGCAGGGGATTACATAGGAGAAAGTGAAGAGAAAGAGTGGTTAGATATAGGAAATGTCAGAAGGAGGGTGACAGACGGGGTGTACACTTTTAATTGCTGACTACTAAGGGTCATACTTTGTATATATGCTGTATATATATTCTAATATACTTGTTTCCGTGTCTTTCTTCCTGGCTCGTATATGTATATATGTTCTGTTATTCTAATACACTGGTTAAACCTACCTTCTTGTTTCCGTGTCTTTCTTCCTGGCCCTAACACTCTATTCGTATATATATTCTGTTATTCTAATACACTGGTTAAACCCAGCTTCTTGTTTCCGTATCTTTCTTCCTGGCCCTAACACTCGTATTTGTATAGATATTCTGTTATTTTAATACACTGGTTAAACCTACCTTCTTATTTCCGTGTCTTTCTTCCTGGCCCTAACACTCGTATTTGTATATATATTGTGTTATTCTAATACACTGGTTAAACCTACCTTCTTATTTCCGTGTCTTTCTTCCTGGCCCTAACACTCGTATTTGTATATATATTCTGTTATTCTAATACACTGGTTAAACCTACCTTCTTGTTTTCGTGTCTTTCTTCCTGGCCCTAACACTCGTATTAATATATATGTTCTGTTATTCTAATACACTGGTTAAACCTACCTTCTTATTTCCGTGTCTTTCTTCCTGGCCCTAACACTCGTATTCGTATATATATTCTGTTATTCTAATACACTGGTTAAACCTACCTTCTTGTTTCCGTGTCTTTCTTCCTGGCTCTAACACTCGTATTCGTATATATGTTCTGTTATTCTAAAACACTGGTTAAACCTACCTTCTTGTTTCCGTATCTTTCTTCCTGGCCCTAACACTCGTATTTGTATATATATTCTGTTATTCTAATACACTGGTTAAACCTACCTTCTTATTTCCGTGTCTGTCTTCCTGGCCCTAACACTCGTATACGTATATATATTCTGTTATTCTAATACACTGGTTAAACCTACTTTCTTGTTTCCGTGTCTTTCTTCCTGGCCCTAACAGTCGTATTCGTATATATGTTCTGTTATTCTAATACACTGGTTAAACCTACCTTCTTGTTTTCGTGTCTTTCTTCCTGGCCCTAACACTCGTATTTGTATATATATTCTGTTATTCTAATACACTGTTTAAACCTACCTTCTTGTTTTCGTGTCTTTCATCCTGGCCCTAACACTCGTATTTGTATATATATTCTGTTATTCTAATACACTGGTTAAACCTACCTTCTTATTTCCGTGTCTTCCTTCCTGGCCCTAACACTCGTATTCGCATATATATTCTGTTATTCTAATAAAATGGTTAAACCTACCTTCTTTTATCCGTGTCTTTCTTCCTGGACCTAACACTCGTATTCGTATATATATTCTGTTATTCTAATACACTGGTTAAACCTACCTTCTTGTTTCCGTGTCTTTCTTCCTGGCCCTAACACTCGTATTCGTATATATGTTCTGTTATTCTAATACACTGGTTAAAACTACCTTCTTGTTTTCGTGTCTTTCTTCTTGGCCCTAACACTCGTATTTGTATATATATTCTGTTATTCTAATAAACTGGTTAAACCTACCTTCTTATTTCCGTGTCTTTCTTCCTGGCCCTAACACTCGTATTCGTGGTTGTTATTCTGTTATTCTAATACACTGGTTAAACCTACCTTCTTGTTTCCGTATTCTTCCTGGCCCTAACACTCGTATTTGTATATATTCTGTTATTCTAATACACTGGTTAAACCTACCTTCTTGTTTTTGTGTCTTTCTTCCTGGCCCTAACACTCGTATTTGTATATATATTCTGTTATTCTAATACACTGGTTAAACCTACCTTCTTGTTTTCGTGTCTTTCATACTGGCCCTAACATTCGCATTTGTATATATATTCTGTTATTCTAGTACACTGGTTAAACATGCCTTCTTATTTCCGTGTCTTTCTTCCTGGCCCTAACAGTCTGCCTGTATATGTTCTGTTATTCTAATACACTGGTTAAAACTACCTCTGTTTTCGTCTTTCTTCTTGGCCCTAACACTCGTATTTGTATGGTATATTCCTGTTATTCCAATAAGCTGGGTTAAAACCTACCTTCTTATTTCCGTGTCTTTCTTCCTGTCCAATAAATTTGTTCTGTATATATATTCTGTTATTCTAATACACTGGTTAAACCTACCTTCTTGTTTCCGTATCTTTCTTCCTGGCCCTAATAATTGTATTTGTATATATATTCTGTTATTCTAATACACTGGTTAAACCTACCTTCTTGTTTTCGTGTCTTTCTCTTTCCTGCCCTTAACACCGTATTTGTATATATATTCTGTTGTTCTAATACACTGGTTAAACCTACCTCTTGCTTTTCGTGTCTTTCATCCTGGCCCTAACACTCGTATTTGTATATATACCTGTTGTTCTAGTACACTGTTAAACATACCTTCTTATTTTGTGTCTTTCTTCCCTGGCCCTAACACTCGTATTCGTATATATATTCTGTTATTCTAATACAATGGTTAAACCTACCTTCTTTTATCCGTGTCTTTCTTCCTGGCCCTACTAATTGCATTCTACATATCTTTATATTCTAATACACTGGTTAAACCTACCTTCTTATTTCCGTGTCTTTCTTCCCTGGCCCTAACACTCGTATATGTATATATATTCTGTTATTCTAATACACTGGTTAAACCTACCTTCTTGTTGCCGTGTCTTTCTTCCTGGCACTAACACTCGTATTCGTATATATATTCTGTTATTCTAATACACTGGTTAAAACCACCTTTCTTATTTCCGTGTCTTTCTCCTACCTAAAACCTGTATATTCGTATATATATCCTGTTATTCTAATACAATGGTTAAACCTACCTTCTTTTATCCGTGTCTGTCTTCCTGGCCCTAACACGCGTATTCGTATATATATTCTGTTATTCTAATACACTGGTTAAACCTACATTCCTGTTTCCGTGTCTTCTTCCTGGCCCTAAGAGTCGTATTCGTATATATGTTCTGTTATTCTAATACACTGGTTAAACCTACCTTCTTGTTTTCATGTCTTTCTTCCTGGCCCTAACACTCGTATTCGTATATATGTTCTGTTACGGCCACACTGGTTAAACCTACCTTCTTGTTTCCGTGTCTTTCTTCCTGGCCCTAACATTCGTATTCGTATATATATGTCTGTTGTTCTAATACACTGGTTAAACCACCTTCTTATTTCCGTGTCTTTCTTCCCAGTTCCAACACCGTGGTTTTACATATATATTCTGTTATTCTAATACACTGGTTAAACCTACCTTCTTGTTTCCGTGTCTTTCTTCCTGGCCCTAACACTCGTATTCTACATATATAATCTGTTATTCTAATACACTGGTTAAACCTAACTTCTTATTTCCGTGTCTTTCTTCCTGGCCCTAACACTCGTATTCGTATATATATTCTGTTATTCTAATACACTGGTTAAACCTACATTCTTGTTTCCGTGTCTTTTCTTCCTGGCCCTAACATTGTATTCGTATATATATTCTGTTATTCTAATACACTGGTTAAACCTACCTTCTTATTTCCGTGTCTTTCTTCCTGGCCCTAACACTCGTATTCGTATATATATTCTGTTATTCTAATACATCAAGTTAAACCTACCTTCTTGTTTCCGTTTTCCTGGCCCAATACCTGTATTTGTATATATTCTGTTATTCTAATACACTGGTTAAACATACCTTCTTATATCCGTGTCTTTCTTCCTGGCCCTAACACTCGTATTCGTATATATATTCTGTTATTCTAATACACTGGTTAAACCTACCTTCTTGTTTCCGTGTCTTTCTTCCTGGCCCTAACACTCGTATTCGTATATATGTTCTGCTGATACTAATACATTGGTTAAACCTACCTTCTTGTTTTCGTGTCTTTCCTTCTTGGCCCTAACACTCGTATTGTTATATATATTCTGGTATTCTAATACACTGGTTAAACCTATCTTCTTGTTTCCGTGTCTTTCTTCCTGGCCCTAACAGTCGTATTCGTATATATGTTCTGTTATTCTAATACACTGGTCAAACCTACCTTCTTGTTTTCGTGTCTTTCATCCTGGCCCTAACACTCGTATTTGTATATATATTCTGTTATTCTAGTACACTGGTTAAACATACCTTCTTATTTCCGTGTCTTTCTTCGGCCCTAACACTCGTATTCGTATATATATTCTGTTATTCTAATACAATGGTTAAACCTACCTTCTTTATCCGTGTCTTCCTAACACTCGTATTCGTATATATATTCTGTTATTCTAATACACTGGTTAAACCTACCTTCTTATTTCCGTGTCTTTCTTCCTGGCCCTAACACTCGTATATGTATATATATTCTGTTATTCTAATACACTGGTTAAACCTACCTTCTTGTTGCCGTGTCTTTCTTCCTGGCACTAACACTCGTATTCGTGTTATTATTCTAATACACTGGTTAAACCTACCTTCTTATTTCCGTGTCTTTCTTCCTGGCCCTAACACTCGTATTCGTATATATATTCTGTTATTCTAATACAATGGTTAAACCTACCTTCTTTTATCCGTGTCTGTCTTCCTGGCCCTAACACGCGTATTCGTATATATATTCTGTTATTCCTAATACACTGGTTAAACCTACATTCCTGTTTCCGTGTCTTTCTTCCTGGCCCTAAGAGTCGTATTCACGTATATATGTTCTGTTATTCTAATACACTGGTTAAACCTTCCTTCTTGTTTTCATGTCTTTCTTCCTGGCCCTAACACTCGTATTCGTATATATGTTCTGTTATGCTAATACACTGGTTAAACCTACCTTCTTGTTTCCGTGTCTTTCTTCCTGGCCCTAACATTCGTATTCGTATATATATTCTGTTATTCTAATACACTGGTTAAACCTACCTTCTTATTTCCGTGTCTTTCTTCCTGGCCCTAACACTCGTATTCGTATATATATTCTGTTATTCTAATACACTGGTTAAACCTACCTTCTTGTTTCCGTGTCTTTCTTCCTGGCCCTAACATTCGTATTCGTATATATATTCTGTTATTCTAATACACTGGTTAAACCTACCTTCTTATTTCCGTGTCTTTCTTCCTGGCCCTAACACTCGTATTCGTATATATATTCTGTTATTCTAATACACTGGTTAAGCCTACCTTCTTGTTGTCTTTCTTCCTGGCCCTAACTTGCATCTCGTATTTGTATATATATTCTGTTATTCTAATACACTGGTTAAACATACCTTCTTATTTCCGTGTGTCTTTCTTCCTGGCCCTAACACTCGTATTCGTATATATATTCTGTTATTCTAATACACTGGTTAAACCTACCTTCTTGTTTCCGTGTGTCTTTCTTCCTGGCCCTAACACTCGTATTCGTATATATGTTCTGTTATTCTAATACATTGGTTAAACCTACCTTCTTGTTTTCGTGTCTTTCTTCTTGGCCCTAACACTCGTATTTGTATATATATTCTGTTATTCTAATACACTGGTTAAACCTATCTTCTTGTTTCCGTGTCTTTCTTCCTGGCCCTAACAGTCGTATTCGTATATATGTCCTGTTATTCTAATACACTGGTCAAACCTACCTTCTTGTTTTCGTGTCTTTCTTCCTGGCCCTAACACTCGTATTCGTATATATATTATGTAATTCTTATACACTGGTTAAACCTACCTTCTTGTTTTCGTGTCTTTCCTGGCCCTAACACTCGTATTTGTATATATATTCTGTTATTCTAATACACTGGTTAAACCTACCTTCTTATTTCCGTGTCTTTCTTCCTGGCCCTAACACTCGTATTTGTATATATATTCTGTTATTCTAATACACTTGGTTAAACCTACCTTCTTATTTCCGTGTCTTTCTTCCTGGCCCTAACACTCGTATTTGTATATATATTCTGTTATTCTAATACACTGGTTAAACCTACCTTCTTATTTCCGTGTCTTTTCCTGGCCCTAACATTCGTATTCGTATATATATTCTGTTATTCTAATACACTGGTTAAACCTACCCTTCTTATTTCCGTGTCTTTCTTCTGGCCCTAACACTCGTATTTGTATATATATTCTGTTATTCTAATACACTGGTTAAACCTATCTTCTTGTTTCCGTGTCTTTCTTCCTGGCCCTAAGAGTCGTATTCTTATATATGTTCTGTTATTCTAATACACTGGTCAAACCTACCTTCTTGTTTTTCGTGTCTTTCTTCTAGCCCCCTAACACTCGTATTCGTATATATATTATGTAATTCTTATACACTGGTTAAACCTAACTTCTTGTTTTCGTGTCTTTTTTCCTGGCCCTAACACTCGTATTTGTATATATATTCTGTTATTCTAATACACTGGTTAAACCTACCTTCTTATTTCCGTGTCTTTCTTCCTGGCCCTAACGCTCGTATTCGTATATATAATCTGTTATTCTAATACACTGGTTAAACCTACCTTCTTATTTCCGTGTCTTTCTTCCTGGCCCTAACACTCGTATTCGTATATATATGTTCTGTTATTCTAATACACTGGTTAAACCTACCTTCTTGTTTTCATGTCTTTCTTCCTGGCCCTAACCACTCGTATTCGTATATATGTTCTGTTATGCTAATACACTGGTTAAACCTACCTTCTTGTTTCCGTGTCTTTCTTCCTGGCCCTAACATTCGTATTCGTATATATATTCTATTCTATTCTAATACACTGGTTAAACCTACCTTCTTATTTCCGTGTCTTTCTTCCTGGCCCTAACACTCGTATTCGTATATATATTCTGTTATTCTAATACACTGGTTAAACCTACCTTCTTGTTTCCGTGTCTTTCTTCCTGGCCCTAACACTCGTATTCGTATATATGTTCTGTTATTCTAATACACTGAGTTTCTTCTTATTTCCGTGTCTTTCTTCCTGGCCCTAACACTCGTATTCGTATATATATTCTGTTATTCTAATACACTGGTTAAACCTACCTTCTTGTTTCCGTGTCTTTCTTCCTGGCCCTAACATTCGTATTCGTATATATATTCTGTTATTCTAATACACTGGTTAAACCTACCTTCTTATTTCCGTGTCTTTCTTCCTGGCCCTAACCTCGTATTCGTATATATATTCTGTTATTCTAATACACTGGTTAAACCTACCTTCTTGTTTCCGTGTCTTTCTTCCTGTTCTTTATACGTATTTGTATATATATTCTGTTATTCTAATACACTGGTTAAACATACCTTCTTATTTCCGTGTCTTTCTTCCTGGCCCTAACACTCGTATTCGTATATATATTCTGTTATTCTAATACACTGATTAAACCACCTTCTTGTTTCCGTGTCTTTCTTCTAGCCCTAACACTCGTATTCGTATATATGTTCCTGTTATTCTAATACATTGTTAAACCTACCTTCTTGTTTTCGTGTCTTTCTTCTTGGCCCTAACACTCGTATTTGTATATATATTCTGTTATTCTAATACACTGGTTAAACCTATCTTCTTGTTTCCGTGTCTTTCTTCCTGGCCCTAACAGTCGTATTCGTATATATGTTCTGTTATTCTAATACACTGGTCAAACCTACCTTCTTGTTTTCGTGTCTTTCTTCTAGCCCTAACACTCGTATTCCTATATATATTATGTAATTCTTATACACTGGTTGAACCTACCTTCTTGTTTTGTGTCTTTTTTCCTGGCCCTAACACTCGTATTTGTATATATATTCTGTTATTCTAATACACTGGTTAAACCTACCTTCTTTTTTCCGTGTCTTTCTTCCTGGCCCTAACATTCGTATTCGTATATATATTCTGTTATTCTAATACACTGGTTAAACCTACCTTCTTATTTCCGTGTCTTTCTTCCTGGCCCTAACACTCGTATTCGTATATATATTCTGTTATTCTAATACACTGGTTAAACCTACCTTCTTGTTTCCGTGTCTTTCTTCCTGGCCCTAACATTCGTATTCGTATATAGGTTCTGTTATTCTAATACATTGGTTAAACCTACCTTCTTGTTTTCGTGTCTTTCTTATTGGCCCTAACACTCGTATTTGTATATATATTCTGTTATTCTAATACACTGGTTAAACCTATCTTCTTGTTTCCGTGTCTTTCTTCCTGGCCCTAACAGTCGTATTCGTATATATGTTCTGTTATTCTAATACACTGGTCAAACCTACCTTCTTGTTTTCGTGTCTTTCTTCCTGGCCCTAACACTCGTATTCGTATATATATTATGTAATTCTTATACACTGGTTAAACCTAACTTCTTGTTTTCGTGTCTTTTTTCCTGGCCCTAACACTCGTATTTGTATATATATTCTGTTATTCTAATACACTGGTTAAACCTACCTTCTTATTTCCGTGTCTTTCTTCCTGGCCCTAACGCTCGTATTCGTATATATAATCTGTTATTCTAATACACTGGTTAAACCTACCTTCTTATTTCCGTGTCTTTCTTCCTGGCCCTAACACTCGTATTCGTATATATATTCTGTTATTCTAATACACTGGTTAAACCTACCTACTTGTTTCCGTGTCTTTCTTCCTGGCCCTAACACTCGTATTTGTATATATATTCTGTTATTCTAATACACTGGTTAAACCTACCTTCTTATTTCCGTGTCTTTCTTCCTGGATCTAACACTCGTATTTGTATATATATTCTGTTATTCTAATACACTGGTTAAACCTACCTTCTTATTTCCGTGTCTTTCTTCCTGGCCCTAACACTCGTATTCGTATATATATTCTGTTATTCTAATACACTGGTTAAACCTACCTTCTTGCTTCCGTGTCTTTCTTCCTGGCCCTAACATTCGTATTCGTATATATGTTCTGTTATTCTAATACACTGGTTAAACCTACCTTCTTGTTTTCGTGTCTTTCTTCCTGGCCCTAACACTCGTATTTGTATATATATTCTGTTATTCTAATACACTGGTTAAACATACCTTCTTATTTCCGTGTCTTTCTTCCTGGCCCTAACACTTGTATTCGTATATATGTTCTGTTATTCTAATGCACTGGTTAAACCTACCTTCTTATTTCCGTGTCTTTCTTCCTGGCCCTAACACTCGTATTCGTATATATATTCTGTTATTCTAATACACTGGTTAAACCTACCTTCTTGTTTCCGTGTCTTTCTTCCTGGCCCTAACACTCGTATTCGTATATTTGTTCTGTTATGCTAATACACTTGTTAAACCTACCTTCTTGTTTTCGTGTCTTTCTTCCTGGCCCTAACACTCGTATTCGTATATTTGTTCTGTTATTCTAATACACTTGTTAAACCTACCTTCTTGTTTCCGTATCTTTCTTCCTGGCCCTAACACTTGTATTTGTATATATATTCTGTTATTCTAATACACTGGTTAAACCTACCTTCTTATTTACGTGTCTGTCTTCCTGGCCCTAACACTCGTATTCGTATATATATTCTGTTATTCTAATACACTGGTTAAACCTACATTCTTATTTCCGTGTCTTTCTTCCTGGACCTAACAGTTGTATTCGTATATATGTTCTGTTATTCTAATACACTGGTTAAACCTACCTTTTTGTTTTCGTGTCTTTCTTCCTGGCCCTAACACGTATTCGTATATATGTTCTGTTATGCTAATACACTGGTTAAACATACCTTCTTATTTCCGTGTCTTTCTTCCTGGCCCTAACACTCGTATTTGTATATATATTCTGTTATTCTAATACACTGGTTAAACCTACCTTCTTGTTTCCGTGTCTTTCTTCCTGGCCCTAACACTCGTATTCACGTATATATGTTCTGTTATTCTAATACACTGGTTAAACCTACCTTCTTGTTTCCGTGTCTTTCATCCCTGGCTAACACTCGTATTCGTGTATATTCTGTTATTCTAATACTGGTTAAACCTACCTTCTTGTTTCCGTGTCTTTCTTCCTGGCCTAACACTCGTATTCGTATATATATTCTGTTATTCTAATACATTGGTTAAACCTACCTTCTTGTTTTCGTGTCTTTCTTCTTCTTGGCCCTAACACTCGTATTTGTATATATATTCTGTTATTCTAATACACTGGTTAAACCTATCTTCTTGTTTCCGTCTCTTTCTTCCTGGCCTAACAGTCGTATTCGTATATATGTTCTGTTATTCTAATACACTGGTCAAACCTACCTTCTTGTTTTCGTGTCTTTCTTCCTGGCCCTAACACTCGTATTCGTATATATATTATGTAATTCTTATACACTGGTTAAACCTACCTTCTTGTTTTCGTGTCTTTTTTCCTGGCCTAACACTCGTATTTGTATATATATTCTGTTATTCTAATACACTGGTTAAACCTACCTTCTTGTTTCCGTGTCTTTCTTCCTGGCCCTAACAATCGTATTCGTATATTTGTTCTGTTATTCTAATACACTTGTTAAACCTATCTTCTTGTTTCCATTATCTTTCTTCCTGGCCCTAACACTTGTATTTTGTATATATATTCTGTTATTCTAATACACTGGTTAAACCTACCTTCTTATTTACGTGTCTGTCTTCCTGGCCTAACACTCGTATTCGTATATATATTCTGTTATTCTAATACACTGGTTAAACCTACATTCTTATTTCCGTGTCTTTCTTCCTGGACCTAACAGTCGTATTCGTATATATGTTCTGTTATTCTAATACATGATTAAACCTGCCTTCTTGTTTTCGTGTCTTTCTTCCTGGCCCTAACACTCGTATTCGTATATATGTTCTGTTATGCTAATACACTGGTTAAACCTACATTCTTATTTCCGTGTCTTTCTTCCTGGCCCTAACACTCGTATTTGTATATATATTCTGTTATTCTAATACACTGGTTAAACCTACCTTCTTGTTTCCGTGTCTTTCTTCCTGGCCCTAACACTCCGTATTCGTATATATGTTCTGTTATTCTAATACACTGGTTAAACTACCTTCTTGTTTCCGTGTCTTTCATCCTGGCCCTAACACTCGTATTCGTATATATATTCTGTTATTCTAATACACTGGTTAAACCTACCTTCTTGTTTCCCGTGTCTTTATTCCTGGCCCTAACACTCGTATTCGTATATATGTTCTCTTATTCTAATACACTGGTTAAACCTACCTTCTTGTTTCCGTGTCTTTCTTCCTGGCCCTAACACTCGTATTCGTATATATATTCTGTTATTCTAATACTGGTTAAACCTACCTTCTTATTTCCGTGTCTTTCTTCCTGGCCCTAACACTCGTATTCGTTTACATATTCTGTTATTCTAATACACTGTTTAAACCTACCTTCTTGTTTCCGTGTCTTTCTTCCTGGCCCTAACACTCGTATTCGTATATATATTCTGTTATTCTAATACACTGGTTGAACCTACCTTCTTGTTTCCATGTCTATCTTCTTTTCCCTAACACTCGTATATGTATATGTATATTCTGTTATTCTAATACACTGGTTAAACCTACCTTCTTGTTTTCGTGTCTTTCTTCCTGGCCCTAACACTCGTATTCGTATATATATTCTGTTATTCTAATACACTGGTTGAACCTACTTGTTTCCATGTCTTTCTTCCTTCCCTAACACTCGTATATGTATATATATATACTGTTATTCTAATACACTGGTCAAACCTACCTTCTTATTTCCGTGTCTTTGTTCCTGGCCCTAACACTCGTATTCGTATATATATTCTGTTATTCTAATACACTGGTTAAACCTACATTCTTGTTTCCGTGTCTTTTTTTCCTGGCCCTAACACTCGTATTCGTATATATGTTCTGTTATTCTAATACACTGGTTAAACCTACCTTCTTGTTTTCGTGTCTTTCTTCCTGGCCCTAACACTCGTATTTGTATATATATTCTGTTATTCTAATACACTGGTTAAACCTACCTTCTTGTTTCCGTGTCTTTCTTCCTGGCCCTAACACTCGTATTCGTATAGATATACTGTTATTCTAATACACTGGTTAAACCTACCTTCTTGTTTCCGTGTCTTTCTTCCTGGCCCTAACACTCTTATTCGTATATATATTCTGTTATTCTAATACACTGGTTAAACCTACCTTCTTGTCTTCGTGTCTTTCTTCCTGGCCCTAAAACTCGTATTCGTATATATGTTTTGTTATTCTAATAAACTGGTTAAACCTAGCTTCTTGTTTTCGTGTCTTTCTTCCTGGCCTAACCTCCTGTTGTATATATATTCTGTTATTCTAATACACTGGTTAAACCTACCTTCTTGTTTCCGTGTCTTTCTTCCTGGCCGTAACACTTGTATTCGTATATATATTCTGTTATTCTAATACACTGGTTAAACCTACGTTCTTGTTTCCGTGTCTTTCTTCCTGGCCCTAACACTCGTATTCGTATATATATTCTGTTATTTCTAATACACTGGTTAAACCTACCTTCTTGTTTCCGTGTCTTTCTTCCTGGCCCTAACACTCGTATTCGTATATATATTCTGTTATTCTAATACACTTGTTAAACCTACCTTCTTGTTTTCGTGTCTTCTTCTTGGCCCTAACACTCGTATTTGTATATATATTCGGTTATTCTAATACACTGGTTAAACCTACCTTCTTGTTTCCGTGTCTTTCTTCCCTGGCCCTAACAGTCGTATACGTATATATGTTCTGTTATTCTAATAAACTATTGGTCAAACCTACCTTCTTATTTTCGTGTCTTTCTTCCTGGCCCTAACACTCGTATTCGTATATATATTATGTTATTCTAATACACTGGTTAAACCTACCTTCTTGTTTTCATGTCTTTCTTCCTGGCCCTAACACTCGTCTTTGTATATATATTCTGTTATTCTAATACACTGGTTAAACCTACCTTCTTATTTCCGTGTCTTTCTTTATTTCTTGCTCGTATTCGTATATATATTCTGATATTCTAATACACAGGTTAAACCTACCCTTCTTATTTCCGTGTCTTTCTTCCTGGCCCTAACACTGGTGTTCGTATATATATTCTGTTATTCTAATAAACTGGTTAAACCTACCTTCTTGTTTCCGTGTCTTTCTTCCTGGCCCTAACACTCGTATTCGTATATATGTTCTGTTATTCTAATACACAGGTTAAACCTACCTTCTTGATTCCGTGTCTTTCATCCTGGCCCTAACACTCGTATTCGTATATATATACTCTAATTCTAATACACTGGTTAAACCTACCTTCTTGTTTCCGTGTCTTTCTTCCTGGCCTAACACTCGTATTCGTATAGATATACTGTTATTCTAATACACTGGTTAAACCTACCTTCTTATATCCGTGTCTTTCTTACTGGCCTAACACTCGTATGCGTATATATATTCTGTTATTCTAATACACTGGTTAAACCTACTTTCTTATTTCCGTGTCTTTCTTCCTGTCCCTAACACTCGTATTCGTTTACATATTCTGTTATTCTAATACACTGGTTAAACCTACCTTCTTGTTTCCGTGTCTTTCTTCCTGGCCCTAACACTCGTATTCGTATATATATTCTGTTATTCTAATACACTGGTTGAACCTACCTTCTTGTTTCCATGTCTATCTTCCTTCCCTAACACTCGTACATGTATATATATTCTGTTATTCTAATACACTGGTTAAACCTACCTTCTTGTTTTCGTGTCTTTCTACCTGGCCCTAACACTCGTATTCGTATATATATTGTTATTCTAATACACTGGTTGAACCTACCTACTTGTTTCCATGTCTTTCTTCCTTCCCTAACCACTCGTATATGTATATATATATTCTGTTATTCTAATACACTGGTTAATCCTACCTTCTTATTTCCGTGTCTTTCTTCCTGGCTCTAAAACTCGTATTCGTATATGCCTTCTCTTATTCTAATACACTGGTTAAACCTACATTCTTGTTTCCGTGTCTTTTCTTCCTGGCTAACACTCGCATTCGTATATATGTTCTGTTATTCTAATACACTGGTTAAACCTACCTTCTTGTTTTCGTGTCTTTCTTCCTGGCACTAACACTCGTATTTGTATATATATTCTGTTATTCTAATACACTGGTTAAACCTACCTTCTTGTTTCCGTGTCTTTCTTCTGGCCCTAACACTCGTATTCGTATAGATATACTTTCGTATTCTAATACACTGGTTAAACCTACCTTCTTGTTTCCGTGTCTTTCTTCCTGGCCCTAACACTCGTATTCGTATATATATTCCTGTTATTCTAATACACTGGTTAAACCTACATTCTTGTTTTCGTGTCTTTCTTCCTGGCCCTAACCTCCGTATTTGTATATATATTCTGTTATTCTAATACACTGGTTGAACCTACCTTCTTGTTTCCATGTCTTTCTTCCTTCCCTAACACTCGTATATGTATATATATATTCTGTTATTCTAATACACTGGTTAAACCTACCTTCTTATATCCGTGTCTTTCTTCCTGGCTCTAACACTCGTATTCGTATATATATTCTGTTATTCTAATACACTGGTTAAACCTACATTCTTGTTTCCGTGTCTTTCTTCCTGGCCCTAACACTCGTATTCGTATATATGTTCTGTTATTCTAATACACTGGTTAAACCACCTTCTTGTTTTCGTGTCTTTCTTCCTGGCCCTAACACTCGTATTTGTATATATATTCTGTTATTCTAATACACTGGTTAAACCTACCTTCTTGTTTCCGTGTCTTTCTTCCTGGCCCTAACACTCGTATTTGTATATATATTCTGTTATTCTAATACACTGGTTAAACCTAAGTTCTTGTTTCCGTGTCTTTCTTCCTGGCCCTAACCCCTCGTATTCGTATATATATTCTGTTATTCTAATACACTGGCTAAACCTACCTTCTTATTTCGTGTCTTTCTTCATGGCCCTAACACTCGTATTTGTATATATATTCTGTTATTCTAATACACTGGTTAAACCTACCTTCTTATTTCCGTGTCTTTCTTCCTGGCCCTAACACTCGTAATTGTATATATATTGTTATTCTAATACACTGGTTAAACCTACCTTCTTATTTCCGTGTCTTTCTTCCTGGCCCTAACACTCGTATTCGTATATATATTCTGTTATTCTAATACTGGTTAAACCTAACTTCTTGTTTCCGTGTCTTTCTTCCTGGCCCTAACACTCGTATATGTATATATATATTCTGTTATTCATACACTGGTTAAACCTACCTTCTTCCGTGTGTCTTTCTTCCTGGATCTAACACTCGTATTCGTATATATATATTCTGTTATTCTAATACACTGGTTAAACCTACATTCTTGTTTCCGTGTCTTTCTTCCTGGCCCTAACACTCGTATTCGTATATATGTTCTGTTATTCTAATACACTGGTTAAACCTACCTTCTTGTTTTATTGTCTTTCTTCCTGGCCTAACACTCGTATTTGTATATATATTCTGTTATTCTAATACACTGGTTAAACCTACCTTCTTGTTTCCGTGTCTTTCTTCCTGGCCCTAACACTCGTATTTGTATATATATTCTGTTATTCTAATACACTGGTTAAACCTACCTTCTTATTTTCGTGTCTTTCTTCCTGGCCCTAACACTCGTATTCGTATATATATTCTGTTATTCTAATACACTGGTTAAACCTACCTTCTTGTTTCCGTGTCTTTATTCCTGGCCCTAACACTCGTATTCGTATATATGTTCTGTTATTCTAATACACTGGTTAAACCTACCTTCTTGTTTTCGTGTCTTCTTCCTGGCCCTAACACTCGTATTCGTATATATATTGTTATTCTAATAAACTGGTTGAACCTACCTACTTGTTTCCATGTCTTTCTTCCTTCCCTAACACTCGTATATGTATATATATATTCTGTTATTCTAATACACTGGTTAATCCTACCTTCTTATTTCCGTGTCTTTCTTCCTGGCCTAAAACTCGTATTCGTATATATATTCTGTTATTCTAATACACTGGTTAAACCTACATTCGTTTCGTGTCTTTCTTCCTGGCCTAACACTCGCATTCGTATATATGTTCTGTTATTCTAATACACTGGTTAAACCTACATTCTTGTTTTCGTGTCTTTTCTTCCTGGCCCTAACACTCGTATTTGTATATATATTCTGTTATTCTAATACACTGGTTAAACCTACCTTCTTGTTTCCGTGTCATTCTTCCTGGCCCTAACACTCGTATTCGTATAGATATACTGTTATTCTAATACACTGGTTAAACCTACCTTCTTGTTTCCGTGTCTTTCTTCCTGGCCCTAACACTCGTATCCGTATATATATTCTTTTATTCTAATACACTGGTTAAACCTACATTCTTGTGTTCGTGTCTTTCTTCCTGGCCCTAACACTCGTATATGTATATATATTCTATTGTTATTCTAATACACTGGTTGAACCTACCTTCTTATTTCCGTGTCTTTCTTCCTGGCCCTAACACTCGTATTCGTATATATATTCTGTTATTCTAATACACTGGTTAAACCTACCTTCTTGTTTCCGTATCTTTCTTCCTGGCCCTAACACTCGTATTTGTATATATATTCTGTTATTCTAATACACTGGTTAAACCTACCTTCTTGTTTTCGTGTCTTTTTTCTTCCTGGCCCTAACACACTCATGTTGTATATATATTCTGTTATTCTAATACACTGGTTAAACCTACCTTCTTGTTTTCGTGTCTTTCATACTGGCCCTAACATTCGTATTTGTATATATATTCTGTTATTCTAGTACACTGGTTAAACATACCTTCTTATTTCCGTGTCTTTCTTCCTGGCCCTAACACTCGTATTCGTATATATGTTCTGTTATTCTAATACACTGGTTAAAACTACCTTCTTGTTTTCGTGTCTTTCTTCTTGGCCCTAACACTCGTATTTGTATATATATTCTGTTATTCTAATAAGCTGGTTAAACCTACCTTCTTATTTCCGTGTCTTTCTTCTAGCCCTAACACTCGTATTCGTATATATATTCTGTTATTCTAATACACTGGTTAAACCTACCTTCTTGTTTCCGTATCTTTCTTCCTGGCCCTAACACTCGTATTTGTATATATATTCTGTTATTCTAATACACTGGTTAAACCTACCTTCTTGTTTTCGTGTCTTTCTTCCTGGCCCTAACACTCGTATTTGTATATATATTCTGTTATTCTAATACACTGGTTAAACCTACCTTCTTGTTTCGTGTCTTTCATCCTGGCCCTAACACTCGTATTTGTATATATATTCTGTTATTCTAGTACACTGGTTAAACATACCTTCTTATTTCCGTGTCTTTCTTCCTGGCCCTAACACTCGTATTCGTATATATATTCTGTTATTCTAATACAATGGTTAAACCTACCTTCTTTTATCCGTGTCTTTCTTCCTGGCCCTAACACTCGTATTCGTATATATATTCTGTTATTCTAATACACTGGTTAAACCTACCTTCTTATTTCCGTGTCTTTCTTCCTGGCCCTAACACTCGTATATGTATATATATATTCTGTTATTCTAATACACTGGTTAAACCTACCTTCTTGTTGCCGTGTCTTTCTTCCTGGCACTAACACTCGTATTCGTATATATATTCTGTTGTTCTAATACACTGGTTAAACCTACCTTCTTATTTCCGTGTCTTTCTTCCTGGCCCTAACACTCGTATTCGTATATATATTCTGTTATTCTAATACAATGGTTAAACCTACCTTCTTTTATCCGTGTCTGTCTTCCTGGCCCTAACACGCGTATTCGTATATATATTCTGTTATTCTAATACACTGGTTAAACCTACATTCCTGTTTCCGTGTCTTTCTTCCTGGCCTAAGGTCGTATTCGTATATATGTTCTGTTATTCTAATACACTGGTTAAACCTACCTTCTTGTTTTCATGTCTTTCTTCCCTGGCCCTAACACTCGTATTCGTATATATGTTCTGTTATGCTAATACACTGGTTTGGCCTACCTTCTTGTTTCCGTGTCTTTCTTCCTGGCCCTAACATTCGTATTCGTATATATATTCTGTTATTCTAATACACTGGTTAAACCTAACTTCTTATTTCCCGGCTAATATACTTCCTGGCCCTAACACTCGTATTCGTATATATATTCTGTTATTCTAATACACTGGTTAAACCTACCTTCTTGTTTCCGTGTCTTTCTTCTGGCTAACACTCGTATTCGTATATATAATCTGTTATTCTAATACACTGATTCAACCTACCTATTCTTATTTCCGTGTCTTTCTTCCTGGCCCTAACACTCTTATTCGTATATATATTCTGTTATTCTAATACACTGGTTAAACCTACCTTCTTGTTTCCGTGTCTTTCTTCCCTGGCCCTAACATTCGTATTCGTATATATATTCTGTTATTCTAATACACTGGTTAAACCTACCTTCTTATTTCCGTGTCTTTCTTCCTGGCCCTAACACTCGTATTCGTATATATATTCTGTTATTCTAATACACTGGTTAAACCTACCTTCTTGTTTCCGTGTCTTTCTTCCTGGCCCTAACACTCGTATTTGTATATATATTCTGTTATTCTAATACACTGGTTAAACATACCTTCTTATTTCCGTGTCTTTCTTCCTGGCCCTAACACTCGTATTCGTATATATATTCTACTGTTATTCTAATACACCTAGTTAAACCTACCTTCTTGTTTCCGTGTCTTTCTTCTAGCCCCTAACACTCGTATTCGTATATATATTTCATTATTCTAATACATTGGTTAAACCTACCTTCTTGTTTTCGTGTCTTTCTTCTTGGCCCTAACACTCTTATTTGTATATATATTCTGTTATTCTAATACACTGGTTAAACCTATCTTCTTGTTTCTACTGTCTTCTTTCTTCCTGGCCCTAACAGTCCTTATTCGTATATATGTTCTGTTATTCTAATACACTGGTCAAACCTGTTATTTTTCGTGTCTTTCATCCTGGCCCTAACACTCGTATTTGTATATATATTCTATTCTAGTACACTGGTTAAACATACTTCTTATTTCCGTGTCTTTCTTCCACAGCCCTAACACTCATTATTCGTATATATATTCTGTTATTCTAATACAATGGTTAAACCTACCTTCTTTTATCCGTGTCTTTCTTCCTGGCCCTAACACTCGTATTCGTATATATAATTTCTGTTATTCTAATACACTGGTTAAACCTACCTTCTTATTTCCGTGTCTTTCTTCCTGGCCCTAACACTCGTATATGTATATATATTCTGTTATTCTAATACACTGGTTAAACCTACCCTTCTTGTTGCCGTGTCTTTCTTCTAGCACTAACACTCGTATTCGTATATATATTCTGTTATTCTAATACACTGGTTAAACCTACCTTCTTATTTCCGTGTCTTTCTTCCTGGCCCTAACACTCGTATTCGTATATATATTCTGTTATTCTAATACAATGGTTAAACCTACCTTCTTTATCCGTGTCTGTCTTCCTGGCCCTAACACGCGTATTCGTATATATATTCTGTTATTCTAATACACTGGTTAAACCTACATTCCTGTTTCCGTGTCTTTCTTCTAGCCCCTAAGAGTCGTATTCGTATATATGTTCTGTTATTCTAATACACTGGTTAAACCTTCCTTCTTGTTTTCATGTCTTTCTTCCTGGCCCTAACACTCGTATTCGTATATATGTTCTGTTATGTAATACACTGGTTAAACCTACCCTTCTTGTTTCCGTGTCTTTCTTCCTGGCCCTAACATTCGTATTCGTATATATATTCTGTTATTCTATTACACTGGTTAAACCTACCTTCTTATTTCCGTGTCTTTCTTCCTGGCCCTAACACTCGTATTCGTATATATATTCTGTTATTCTAATACACTGGTTAAACCTACCTTCTTGTTTCCGTGTCTTTCTTCCTGGCCCTAACATTCGTATTCGTATATATATTCTGTTATTCTAATACACTGGTTAAACCTACCTTCTTATTTCCGTGTCTTTCTTCCTGGCCCTAACTTACTCGTATTCGTATATATATTCTGTTATTCTAATACACTGGTTAAACCTACCTTCTTGTTTCCGTGTCTTTCTTCCTGGCCCTAACACTCGTATTTGTATATATATTCTGTTATTCTAATACACTGGTTAAACATACCCTTCTTATTTACGTGTCTTTCTTCCTGGCCCTAACACTCGTATTCGTATATATATTCTGTTATTCTAATACACTCGTTAAATACCTTCTTGTTTCCGTGTCTTTCTTCCTGGCCCTAACACTCGTATTCGTATATATGTTCTGTTATTCTAATACATTGGTTAAACCTACCTTCTTGTTTCATGTCTCTTCTGCTTCACACTCATATTTGTATATATATTCTGTTATTCTAATACACTGGTTAAACCTATCTTCTTGTTTTCGTGTCTTTCTTCCTGGCCCTAACAGTCAATTCCGTATATATGTCCTGTTATTCTAATACACTGGTCAAACCTACCTTCTTGTTTTCATTGTCTTTCTTCCTGGCCTAACACTCGTATTCGTATATATATTATGTAATTCTTATACACTGGTTAAACCTACCTTCTTGTTTTCGTGTCTTTTTCCTGGCCCTAACACTCGTATTTGTATATATATTCTGTTATTCTAATACACTGGTTAAACCTACCTTCTTATTTCCGTGTCTTTCTTCCTGGCCCTAACATTCGTATTCGTATATATATTCTGTTATTCTAATACACTGGTTAAACCTACCTTCTTATTTCCGTGTCTTTCTTCCTGGCCCTAACACTCATCAAATTTGTATATATATTCTGTTATTCTAATACACTGGTTAAACCTACCTTCTTGTTTCCGTGTCTTTCTTCCTGGCCCTAACACTCGTATTCGTATATAGGTTCTGCTCATTCTAATACATTGGTTAAACCTACCTTGTTTTCGTGTCTTTCTTCTTCCTTCTTTTCTCGTATTTGTATATATATTCTGTTATTCTAATACGCTGGTTAAACCTATCTTCTTGTTTCCGTGTCTTTCTTTATAGCCCTAACAGTCGTATTTCTTATATATGTTCTGTTATTCTAATGTACTAGTCCAAACCTACCTTCTTGTTTTCGTGTCTTTCTTCCTGGCCCTAACACTCGTATTCGTATATATATTATGTAATTCTTATACACTGGTTAAACCTAACTTCTTGTTTTCGTGTCTTTTTTTCTGGCCTAACACTCGTATTTGTATATATATTCTATTCTAATACACTGGTTAAACCTACCTTCTTATTCCGTGTCTTTCTTCCTGGCCCTAACGCTCGTATTCGTATATATAATCTGTTATTCTAATACACTGGTTAAACCTATATTCTTATTTCCGTGTCTTTCTTCCTGGCCCTAACACTCGTATTCGTATATATGTTCTGTTATTCTAATACACTGGTTAAACCTACCTTCTTGTTTTCACTTCATCTTTCTTCCTGGCCCTAACACTCGTATTCGTATATATGTTCTGTTATGCTAATACACTGGTTAAACCTACCTTCTTGTTTCCGTGTCTTTCTTCCTGGCCCTAACATTCGTATTCGTATATATATTCTGTTATTCTAATACACTGGTTAAACCTACCTTCTTATTTCCGTGTCTTTCTTCCTGGCCCTAACACTCGTATTCGTATATATATTCTGTTATTCTAATACACTGGTTAAACCTACCTTCTTGTTTCCGTGTCTTTCTTCCTGGCCCTAACACTCGTATTCGTATATATGTTCTGTTATTCTAATACACTGGTTAAACCTACCTTCTTATTTCCGTGTCTTTCTTCCTGGCCCTAACACTCGTATTCATATATATATTCTGTTATTCTAATACACTGGTTAAACCTACCTTCTTGTTTCCGTGTCTTTCTTCCTGGCCCTAACATTCGTATTCGTATATATATTCTATTATTCTAATACACTGGTTAAACCTACCTTCTTATTTCCGTGTCTTTCTTCCTGGCCCTAACACTCGTATTCGTATATATTCTGTTATTCTAATACACTGGTTAAACCTACCTTCTTGTTTCCGTGTCTTTCTTCCTGGCCCTAACACTCGTATTTATATATATATTCTGTTATTCTAATACACTGGTTAAACATACCTTCTTATTTCCGTGTCTTTCTTCACTGGCCTAACCTCATTATTCGTATATATATTCTGTTATTCTAATACACTGGTAAAACCTACCTTCTTGTTTCCGTGTCTTTCTTCCTGGCCTAACACTGTATTCGTATATATGTTCTGTTATTCTAATACATTGGTTAAACCTACCTTCTTGTTTTCGTGTCTTTCTTCTTTGGCCCTAACACTCGTATTTGTATATATATTCTGTTATTCTAATACACTGGTTAAACTTATCTTCTTGTTTCGTGTCTTTCTTCTGGCCCTAACAGTCGTATTCGTATATATGTTCTGTTATTCTAATACACTGGTCAAACCTACCTTCTTGTTTTCGTGTCTTTCTTCCTGGCCCTAACACTCGTATTCGTATATATATTATGTAATTCTTATACACTGGTTAAACCTACCTTCTTGTTTTCGTGTCTTTTTTCCTGGCCTAACACTCGTATTTGTATATATATTCTGTTATTCTAATACAGCTGGTTAAACCTACCTTCTTATTTCCGTGTCTTTCTTCCTGGACCTAACATTCGTATTCTGTAATGTATATATTCTGTTATTCTAATACACTGGTTAAACCTACCTTCTTATTTCCGTGTCTTTCTTCCTGGCCCTAACACTCGTATTCGTATATATATTCTGTTATTCTAATACACTGGTTAAACCTACCTTCTTGTTTCCGTGTCTTTCTTCCTGGCCCTAACATTCGTATTCGCATATAGGTTCTGTTATTCTAATACATTGGTTAAACCTACCTTCTTGTTTTCGTGTCTTTCTTATTGGCCCTAACACTCGTATTTGTATATATATTCTGTTATTCTAATACACTGGTTAAACCTATCTTCTTGTTTCCGTGTCTTTCTTCCTGGCCCTAACAGTCGTATTCGTATATATGTTCTGTTATTCTAATACACTAGTCAAACCTACCTTCTTGTTTTCGTGTCTTTCTTCCTGGCCCTAACACTCGTATTCGTATATATATTATGTAATTCTTATACACTGGTTAAACCTAACTTCTTGTTTTCGTGTCTTTTTCCTGGACCTAACACTCGTATTTGTATATATATTCTGTTATTCTAATACACAGGTTAAGCCTACCTTCTTATTTCCGTGTCTTCTTCCCTGTTCTTTGTATATTATTCGTATATATAATCTGTTATTCTAATACACTGGTTAAACCTACCTTCTTATTTCCGTGTCTTTCTTCCTGGCCCTAACACTCGTATTCGTATATATATTCTGTTATTCTAATACACTGGTTAAACCTACCTACTTGTTTCCGTGTCTTTCTTCCTGGCCCTAACACTCGTATTTGTATATATATTCTGTTATTCTAATACACTGGTTAAACCTACCTTCTTATTCCGTGTCTTTCTTCCTGGATCTAACACTCCGTATTTGTATATATATTCTGTTATTCTAATACACTGGTTAAACCTACCTTCTTATTTCCGTGTCTTTCTTCCACAAGCCCTAACTGTTCGTATTCTTATATATATTCTGTTATTCTAATACACTGGTTAAACCTACCTTCTTGTTTCCGTGTCTTTCTTCCTGGCCCTAACATTCGTATTCGTATATATGTTCTGTTATTCTAATACACTGGTTAAACCTACCTTCTTGTTTTCGTGTCTTTTTTCCTTGGCCCTAACACTCGTATTTGTATATATATTCTGTTATTCTAATACACTGGTTAAACATACCTTCTTATTTCCGTGTCTTTCTTCCTGGCCCTAACACTTGTATTCGTATATATGTTCTGTTATTCTAATACACTGGTTAAACCTACCTTCTTATTTCCGTGTCTTTCTTCCTGGCCCTAACACTCGTATTCGTATATATATTCTGTTATTCTAATACACTGGTTAAACCTACCTTCTTGTTTCCGTGTCTCTTCTTCCTTGGCCCTAACACTCGTATTCGTATATTTGTTCTTGTTGCTAATACACTTGTTAAACTCATTCTTGTTTTAGTGTCTTTCTTCCTGGCCCTAACACTCGTATTCGTATATTTGTTCTGTTATTCTAATACACTTGTTAAACCTACCTTCTTGTTTCCGTATCTTTCTTCCTGGCCCTAACACTTGTATTTGTATATATATTCTGTTATTCTAATACACTGGTTAAACCTACCTTCTTATTTACGTGTCTGTCTTCCTGGCCCTAACACTCGTATTCGTATATATATTCTGTTATTCTAATACACTGGTTAAACCTACATTCTTATTTCCGTGTCTTTCTTCCTGACCTAACAGTCGTATTCGTATATATGTTCTGTTATTCTAATACACTGGTTAAACCTACCTTTTTGTTTTGGTAAGTCTTTCTTCCTGGCCCTAACACTCGTATTCGTATATATGTTCTGTTATGCTAATACACTGGTTAAACATACCTTCTTATTTCGTACTTTTCTTCCTGGCCCTAACACTCGTATTTGTATATATTCTGTTATTCTAATACACTGGTTAAACCTACCTTCTTGTTTCCGTGTCTTTCTTCCCTGGCCCTAACACTCGTATTCGTATATATGTTCTGTTATTCAATACACTGGTTAAACCTACCTTCTTGTTTCCGTGTCTTTCATCCTGGCCCTAACACTCGTATTCGTATATATATTCTGTTATTCTAATACACTGGTTAAACCTAAATTCTTGTTTCCGTGTCTTTCTTCCTGGCCCTAACACTCGTATTCGTATATATGTTCTGTTATTCTAATACATTGGTTAAACCTACCTCTTGTTTTCGTGTCTTTCTTCTTGGCCCTAACACTCGTATTTGTATATATATTCTGTTATTCTAATACACTGGTTAAACCTATCTTCTTGCTTCACTTTCTTCCTGGCCCTAACAGTCGTATTCGTATATATGTTCTGTTATTCTAATACACTGGTCAAACCTACCTTCTTGTTTTCGTGTCTTTCTTCCTGGCCCTAACACTCGTATTCGTATATATATTATGTAATTCTTATACACTGGTTAAACCTACCTTCTTATTTTCGTGTCTTTTTTCCTGGCCCTAACACTCGTATTTGTATATATATTCTGTTATTCTAATACACTGGTTAAACCTACCTTCTTGTTTCCGTGTCTCTTTCTCTCCTGGCCCTAACACTCGTATTCGTATATTTGTTCTGTTATTCTAATACACTTGTTAAACCTACCTTCTTGTTTCCGTATCTTTCTTCCTGGCCCTAACACTTGTATTTGTATATATATTCTGTTATTCTAATACACTGGTTAAACCTACCTTCTTATTTACGTGTCTGCCTCTGGCCCTAACACTCGTATCTGTATATATATTCTGTTATTCTAATACACTGGTTAAACCTACATTCTTATTTCCGTGTCTTTCTTCCTGGACCTAACAGTCGTATTCGTATATATGTTCTGTTATTCTAATACACTGATTAAACCTACCTTCTTGTTTTCGTGTCTTTCTTCCTGGCCCTAACACTCGTATTCGTATATATATGTTCTGTTATGCTAATACACTGGTTAAACCTACATTCTTATTTCCGTGTCTTTCTTCCTGGCCCTAACACTCGTATTTGTATATATATTCTGTTATTCTAATACACTGGTTAAACCTACCTTCTTGTTTCCGTGTCTTTCTTCCTGGCCCTAACACTCGTATTCGTATATATGTTCTGTTATTCTAATACACTGGTTAAACCTACCTTCTTGTTTCCGTGTCTTTCATCCCTGGCCCTAACACTCGTATTCGTATATATATTCTGTTATTCTAATACACTGGTTAAACCTACCTTCTTGTTTCCGTGTCTTTATTCCTGGCCCTAACACTCGTATTCGTATATATGTTCTCTTATTCTAATACACTGGTTAAACCTACCTTCTTTGTTTCCGTGTCTTTCTTCCTGGCCCTAACACTCGTATTCGTATATATATTCTGTTATTCTAATACACTGGTTAAACCTACCTTCTTATTTCCGGTGTCTTTCTTCCTTGCCCTAACACTCGTATTCGTTTACATATTCTGTTATTCTAATACACTGGTTAAACCTACCTTCTTGTTTCCGTGTCTTTCTTCCTGGCCCTAACACTCGTATTCGTATATATATTCTGTTATTCTAATACACTGGTTGAACCTACCTTCTTGTTTCCATGTCTATCTTCTTTCCTAACACTCGTATATGTATATGTATATTCTGTTATTCTAATACACTGGTTAAACCTTACCTTCTTGTTTTCGTGTCTTTCTTCCTGGCCCTAACACTCGTATTCGTATATATATTCTGTTATTCTAATACACTGGTTGAACCTACCTACTTGTTTCCATGTCTTTCTTCCTTCCCTAACACTCGTATATGTATATATATTCTGTTATTCTAATACACTGGTCAAACCTACCTTCTTATTTCCGTGTCTTTGTTCCTGGCCCTAACACCTGTATTCGTATATATTCTGTTATTCTAATACACTGGTTAAACCTACATTCTTGTTTCCGTGTCTTTTTTCCTGGCCCTTAACACTCGTATTCGTATATATGTTCTGTTATTCTAATACACTGGTTAAACCTACCTTCTTGTTTTCGTGTCTTTCTTCCTGGCCCTAACACTCGTATTTGTATATATATTCTGTTATTCTAATACACTGGTTAAACCTACCTTCTTGTTTCCGTATTCTTCTTCCTGGCCCTAACACTCTCGTATTCGTATAGATATACTGTTATTCTAATACACTGGTTAAACCTACCTTCTTGTTTCCGAGTCTTTCTTCCTGGCCCTAACACTCTTATTCGTATATATATTCTGTTATTCTAATACACTGGTTAAACCTACCTTCTTGTCTTCGTGTCTTTCTTCCTGGCCCTAAAACTCGTATTCGTATATATGTTTTGTTATTCTAATACACTGGTTAAACCTAGCTTCTTGTTTTCGTGTCTTTCTTCCTGGCCCTAACACTCGTATTTGTATATATATTCTGTTATTCTAATACACTGGTTAAACCTACCTTCTTGTTTCCGTGTCTTTCTTCCTGGCCGTAACACTTGTATTCGTATATATATTCTGTTATTCTAATACACTGGTTAAACCTACCTTCTTGTTTCCGTGTCTTTCTTCCTGGCCCTAACACTCGTATTGGTATATATATTCTGTTATTCTAATACACTGGTTAAACCTACCTTCTTGTTTCCGTGTCTTTCTTCCTGGCCCTAACACTCGTATTCGTATATATATTCTGTTATTCTAATACACTTGTTAAAACTACCTTCTTGTTTTCGTGTCTTTCTTCTTGGCCCTAACACTCGTATTTGTATATATATTCGGTTATTCTAATACACTGGTTAAACCTACCTTCTTGTTTCCGTGTCTTTCTTCCTGGCCCTAACAGTCGTATACGTATATATGTTCTGTTATTCTAATAAACTGGTCAAACCTACCTTCTTGTTTTCGTGTCTTTCTTCCTGGCCCTAACACTCGTATTCGTATATATATTATGTTATTCTAATACACTGGTTAAACCTACCTTCTTGTTTTCGTGTCTTTCTTCCTGGCCCTAACATTCGTCTTTGTATATATATTCTGTTATACTAATACACTGGTTAAACCTACCTTCTTATTTCCGTGTCTTTCTTCCTGGCCCTAACGCTCGTATTCGTATATATATTCTGATATTCTAATACACAGGTTAAACCTACCTTCTTATTTCCGTGTCTTTCTTCCTGGCCCTAACACTGGTGTTCGTATATATATTCTGTTATTCTAATAAACTGGTTAAACCTACCTTCTTGTTTCCGTGTCTTTCTTCCTGGCCCTAACACTCGTATTCGTATATATGTTCTGTTATTCTAATACACAGGTTAAACCTACCTTCTTGATTCCGTGTCTTTCATCCTGGCCCTAACACTCGTATTCGTATATATATACTCTAATTCTAATACACTGGTTAAACCTACCTTCTTATATCCGTGTCTTTCTTACTGGTCCTAACACTCGTATGCGTATATATATTCTGTTATTCTAATACACTGGTTAAACCTACTTTCTTATTTCCGTGTCTTTCTTCCTGGCCCTAACACTCGTATTCGTTTACATATTCTGTTATTCTAATACACTGGTTAAACCTACCTTCTTGTTTCCGTGTCTTTCTTCCTGGCCCTAACACTCGTATTCGTATATATATTCTGTTATTCTAATACACTGGTTGAACCTACCTTCTTGTTTCCATGTCTATCTTCCTTCCCTAACACTCGTACATGTATATATATATTCTGTTATTCTAATACACTGGTTAAACCTACCTTCTTGTTTTCGTGTCTTTCTACCTGGCCCTAACACTCGTATTCGTATATATATTGTTATTCTAATACACTGGTTGAACCTACCTACTTGTTTCCATGTCTTTCTTCCTTCCCTAACACTCGTATATGTATATATATATTCTGTTATTCTAATACACTGGTTAATCCTACCTTCTTATTTCCGTGTCTTTCTTCCTGGCTCTAAAACTCGTATTCGTATATATATTCTCTTATTCTAATACACTGGTTAAACCTACATTCTTGTTTCCATTGTCTTTCTTCCTGGCCCTAACACTCGCATTCGTATATATGTTCTGTTATTCTAATACATGGTTAAGCCTACCTTCTTGTTTTCGTGGCTTTTTCTTCCTGGCACTAACACTCGTATTTGTATATATATTCTGTTATTCTAATACACTGGTTAAACCTACCTTCTTGTTTCCGTGTCTTTCTTCCTGGCCCTAACACTCGTATTCGTATAGATATACTGTTATTCTAATACACTGGTTAAACCTACCTTCTTGTTTCCGTGTCTTTTCTTCCTGGCCCTAACACTCGTATTCGTATATATATTCTGTTATTCTAATACACTGGTTAAACCTACATTCTTGTTTTCGTGTCTTTTCTTCCTGGCCCTAACACTCGTATTTGTATATATATTCTGTTATTCTAATACACTGGTTGAACCTACCGTCTTGTTTCCATGTCTTTCTTCCTTCCCTAACACTCGTATATGTGTATATATATTCTGTTATTCTAAAGCACTGGTTAAACCTACATTCTTATATCCGTGTCTTTCTTCCTGGCTCTAACACTCGTATTCGTATATATATTCTGTTATTCTAATACACTGGTTAAACCTACATTCTTGTTTCCGTGTCTTTCTTCCTGGCCCTAACACTCGTATTCGTATATATGTTCTGTTATTCTAATACACTGGTTAAACCTACCTTCTTGTTTTCGTGTCTTTCTTCCTGGCCCTAACACTCGTATTTGTATATATATTCTGTTATTCTAATACACTGGTTAAACCTACCTTCTTGTTTCCGTGTCTTTCTTCCTGGCCCTAACACTCGTATTTGTATATATATTCTGTTATTCTAATACACTGGTTAAACCTAAGTTCTTGTTTCCGTGTCTTTCTTCCTGGCCCTAACCCTCGTATTCGTATATATATTCTGTTATTCTAATACTGGCTAAACCTACCTTCTTATTTCAAGTATCTTTCTTCATGGCCTAACACTCGTATTTGTATATATATTCTGTTATTCTAATACACTGGTTAAACCTACCTTCTTATTTCCGTGTCTTTCTTCCTGGCCTAACACTCGTAATTATATATATTGTTATTCTTATACACTGGTTAAACCTACCTTCTTATTTCCGTGTCTTTCTTCCTGGCCCTAACACTCGTATTCGTATATATATTCTGTTATTCTAATACACTGGTTAAACCTACCTTCTTGTTTCCGTGTCTTTCTTCCTGGCCCTAACACTCGTATTCGTATATATGTTCTGTTATTCTAATACACTGGTTAAACCTACCTTCTTGTTTTCGTGTCTTTTTCCTGGCCCTAACACTCGTATTTGTATATATATTCTGTTATTCTAATACACTGGTTAAACCTACCTTCTTGTTTTCGTGTCTTCTTCCTGGCCCTAACACTCGTATTCACGTATATATATTGTTATTCTAATAAACTGGTTGAACCTACCTACTTGTTTCCATGTCTTTCTTCCTTCCCTAACACTCGTATATGTATATATATATTCTGTTATTCTAATACACTGGTTAATCCTACCTTCTTATTTCCGTGTCTTTCTTCTGGCCCTAAAACTCGTATTCGTATATATATTCTGTTATTCTAATACACTGGTTAAACCTACATTCTTGTTTCCGTGTCTTTCTTCCTGGCCCTAACACTCGCATTCGTATATATGTTCTGTTATTCTAATACACTGGTTAAACCTACCTTCTTGTTTTCATTCTTTCCTGGCCCTAACACTCGTATTTGTATATATATTCTGTTATTCTAATACACTGGTTAAACCTACCTTCTTGTTTCCGTGTCATTCTTCCTGGCCCTAACACTCGTATTCGTATAGATATACTGTTATTCTAATACACTAGTTAAACCTACCTTCTTGTTTCCGTGTCTTTCTTCCTGGCCCTAACACTCGTATCCGTATATATATTCTTTTATTCTAATACTGGTTAAACCTACATTCTTGTTTTCGTGTCTTTCTTCCTGGCCCTAACACTCGTATTTGTGTATATATATTCTGTTATTCTAATACACTGGTTGAACCTACCTTCTTGTTTCCATGTCTTTCTTCCTTCCCTAACACTCATATATGTATATATATATTCTGTTATTCTAATACACTGGTTAAACCTACCTTCTTATTTCCGTGTCTTTCTTCCTGGATCTAACACTCGTATTCGTATATATATTCTGTTATTCTAATACACTGGTTAAACCTACATTCTTGTTTCCGTGTCTTATTTCCTGGCCCTAACACTCGTATTCGTATATATGTTCTGTTATTCTAATACACTGGTTAAACCTACCTTCTTGTTTTATTGTCTTTCTTCCTGGCCTAACACTCGTATTTGTATATATATTCTGTTATTCTAATACACTGGTTAAACCTTCTTGTTTCCGTGTCTTTCTTCCTGGCCCTAACACTCGTATTTGTATATATATTCTGTTATTCTAATACACTGGTTAAACCTACCTTCTTATTTCCGTGTCTTTCTTCCTGGCCCTAACACTCGTATTCGTATATATATTCTGTTATTCTAATACACTGGTTAAACCTACCTTCTTGTTTCCGTGTCTTTGTCCTGGCCCTAACACTCGTATTCGTATATATGTTCTGTTATTCTAATACACTGGTTAAACCTACCTTCTTGTTTTCGTGTCTTCTTCCTGGCCCTAACACTCGTATTCGTATATATATTGTTATTCTAATAAACTGGTTGAACCTACCTACTTGTTTCCATGTCTTTCTTCCTTCCCTAACACTCGTATATGTATATATATATTCTGTTATTCTAATACACTGGTTAATCCTACCTTCTTATTTCAATGTCTTTCTTCCTGGCCCTAAAACTCGTATTCGTATATATATTCTCTTATTCTAATACACTGGTTAAACCTACATTCTTGTTTCCGTGTCTTTCTTCACAACTATTATCGCATTCGTATATATGTTCTATTCTTCTAATACACTGGTTAAACCTACATTCTTGTTTTTGTGTCTTTCTTCCTGGCCCTAACACTCGTATTTGTATATATATTCTGTTATTCTAATACACTGGTTAAACCTACCTTCTTGTTTCCGTGTCATTCTTCCTGGCCCTAACACTCGTATTCGTATAGATATACTGTTATTCTAATACACTGGTTAAACCTACCTTCTTGTTTCCGTGTCTTTCTTCCTGGCCTAACACTCGTATCCGTATATATATTCTTTTATTCTAATACACTGGTTAAACCTACATTCTTGTGTTCGTGTCTTTTCTTCCTGGCCCTAACACTCGTATTTGTATATATATTCTGTTATTCTAATACACTGGTTGAACCTACCTTCTTGTTTCCATGTCTTTCTTCCTTCCCTAACACTCGTATATGTATATACATATTCTGTTATTCTAATACACTGGTTAAACCTACCTTCTTATTTCCGTGTCTTTCTTCCTGGATCTAACACTCGTATTCGTATATATATTCTGTTATTCCTAATACACTGGTTAAACCCTACATTCCTTGTTTCCGTGTCTTTCTTCCTGGCCCTAACACTCGTATTCGTATATATGTTCTGTTATTCTAATACACTGGTTAAACCTACCTTCTTGTTTTATTGTCTTTCTTCCTGGCCCTAACACTCGTATTTGTATATATATTCTGTTATTCTAATACACTGGTTAAACCTACCTTCTTGTTTCCGTGTCTTTCTTCCTGGCCCTAACACTCGTATTTGTATATATATTCTGTTATTCTAATACACTGGTTAAACCTACCTTCTTGTTTCCGTGTGTTTCTTCCTGGCCTAACCCTCGTATTCGTATATATATTCTGTTATTCTAATACACTGGCTAAACCTACCTTCTTATTTCCGTGTCTTTCTTCCTGGCCCTAACACTTGTATTTGTATATATATTCTGTTATTCTAATACACTGGTTAAACCTACCTTCTTATTTCAGGTCTTTCTTCCTGGCCCTAACACTCGTATTTGTATATATATTCTGTTATTCTAATACACTGGTTAAACCTACCTTCTTACTTCCGTGTCTTTCTTCCTGGCCCTAACACTCGTATTCGTATATATATTCTGTTATTCTAATACACTGGTTAAGCCTACCTTCTTGTTTCCGTGTCTTTATTCCTGGCCCTAACACTCGTATTCGTATATATGTTCTGTTATTCTAATACACTGGTTAAACCTACCTTCTTGTTTTCGTGTCTTTCTTCCTGGCCCTAACACTCGTATTTGTATATATATTCTGTTATTCTAATACACTTGTTAAACCTACCTTCTTATTTCCGTGTCTTTCTTCAGCCCTAACACTCGTATTCGTATATATGTTCTGTTATTCTAATACACTGGTTAAACCTACCTTCTTATTTCCGTGTCTTTCTTCCTGCCCTAACACTCGTATTCCTATATATGTTCTGTTATTCTAATACATTGGTTAAACCTACCTACTTGTTTTCGTGTCTTTCTTCTTGGCCCTAACACTCGTATTTGTATATATATTCTGTTATTCTAATACACTGGTTGGACCTACCTACTTGTTTCCGTGTCTTTCTTCCTGGCCCTAACACGCCTTATTCGTATATTTGTTCTGTTATTCTAATACACTGGTTATACCTACCTTCTTGCTTCCGTATCTTTCTTCCCTGGCCCTAACACACTTGTATTTGTATATATATTCTGTTATTTTAATACACTGGTTAAACCTACCTTCTTATTTCCGTTTCTATCTTCCTGGCCCTAACACTCGTATTCGTATTTATATTCTGTTATTCTAATACACTGGTTAAACCTACTTTCTGTTTCCGTGTCTTTCTTCCTGGCCCTAAGAATCGTATTCGTATATATGTTCTGTTATTCTAATATACTGGTTAAACCTACCTTCTTATTTTCACGTGTCTTTCTTCCTGGCCCTAACACTCGTATTCGCATATATGTTCTGTTATGCTAATACACTGGTTAAACCTACCTTCTTGTTTTCCGTGTCTTTCTTCCTGGCCCTAACATTCGTATTCGTATATATATTCTGTTATTCTAATACACTGGTTAAACCTACCTTCTTGTTTCCGTGTCTTTCTTCCTGGCCCTAACACTCGTATTCCTATATATGTTCTGTTATTCTAATACATTGGATAAACCTACCTACTTGTTTTCGTGTCTTTTCTTCTTGGCCCTAACACTCGTAATTGTATATATATTCTGTTATTCTAATACACTGGTTAAACCTACCTTCTTTTTTCCGTGTCTTTCTTCCTGGCCCTAACACTCGTATTCGTATATATAATCTGTTATTCTAATACACTGGTTAAACCTACCTTCTTATTTCCGTGTCTTTCTTCCTGGCCCTAACACTCGTATTCGTATATATATTCTGTTATTCTAATACACTGGTTAAACCTACCTTCTTGTTTTCCGTGTCTTTCTTCATAGCTAACACTCGTATTTGTATATATATTCTGTTATTCTATTATGGTTAAACCTACTTCTTATTTCCGTATACTACTATTTACCACTCGTATTTGTATATATATTCTGTTATTCTAATACACTGTTTAAACCTACCTTCTTATTTCCGTGTCTTTCTTCCTGGCCCTAACACTCGTATTCGTATATATATTCTGTTATTCTAATACACTGGTTAAACCTACCTTCTTGTTTCCGGTATGTCTTTCTTCCTGGCCCTAACACTCGTATTCGTATATGTTCTGTTATTCTAATACACTGGTTAAACCTACCTTCTTGTTTTCGTGTCTTTCTTCCTGGCCCTAACACTCGTGTTGTATATATATTCTGTTATTCTAATACACTGGTTAAGCCTACCTTCTTATTTCCGTGTCTTTTCTTCTAGCCCTAACACTCGTATTCGTATATATGTTCTGTTATTCTAATACACTGGTTAAACCTACCTTCTTATTTCCGTGTCTTTCTTCCTGCCCTAACCACTCGTATTCGTATATATATTCTGTTATTCTAATACACTGGTTAGACCTACCTACTTGTTTCCGTGTCTTTCTTCTGGCCTAACAATTGTATTCGTATATTTGTTCTGTTATTCTAATACTGGTTAAACCTACCTTCTTGTTTCCGTATCTTTCTTCCTGGCCCTAACACTTTTATTTGTATATATATTCTGTTATTTTAATACACTGGTTAAACCTACCTTCTTATTTCCAAATCTGTCTTCTAGCCCTAATATTCTTATTCGTATATATATTCTGTTATTCTAATACACTGGTTAAACCTACCTTCCTGTTTCCGTGTCTTTCTTCCTGGCCCTAAGAGTCGTATTCGTATATATGTTCTGTTATTCTAATACACTGGTTAAACCTACCTTCTTATTTTCGTGTCTTTCTTCCTGGCCCTAACACTCGTATTCGCATATATGTTCTGTTATGCTAATACACTGGTTAAACCTACCTTCTTGTTTCCGTGTCTTTCTTCCTGGCCCTAACATTCGTATTCGTATATATATTCTGTTATTCTAATACACTGGTTAAACCTACCTTCTTATTTCCGTGTCTTTCTTCCTGGCCCTAACACTCGTATTCGTATATATATTCTGTTATTCTAATACACTGGTTAAACCTACCTTCTTGTTTCCGTGTCTTTCTTCCTGGCCCGAACACTCGTATTCGTATATATGTTCTGTTATTCTAATACATTGGTTAAACCTACCTTCTTGTTTTCGTGTCTTTCTTCTTGGCCCTAACACTCGTATTTGTATATATATTCTGTTATTCTAATACACTGGTTAAACCTACCTTCTTATTTCCGTGTCTTTCTTCCTGGCCCTAACACTCGTATTCGTATATATATTCTGTTATTCTAATACACTTGTTAAGCCTACCTTCTTGTTTTCGTGTCTTTCTTCCTGGCCCTAACACTCGTATTCGTATATATATTCTGTTATTCTAATACACTGGTTAAACCTACCTTCTTGTTTCCGTGTCTTTCTTCCTGGCCCTAACACTCGTATTCGTACATATGTTCTGTTATTCTAATACACTGGTTAAACCTACCTTCTTGTTTTCGTGTCTTTCTTCCTGGCCCTAACACTCGTATTTGTATATATATTCTGTTATTCTAATACACTGGTTAAACATACCTTCTTATTTCCGTGTCTTTCTTCCTGGCCCTAACACTCGTATTCGTATATATGTTCTGTTATTCTAATACACTGGTTAAACCTACCTTCTTATTTCCGTGTCTTTCTTCCTGGCCCTAACACTCGTGTTCGTATATATATTCTGTTATTCTAATACACTGGTTAAACCTACCTTCTTGTTTCCGTGTCTTTCATCCTGGCCCTAACACTCGTATTCGTATATATGTTCTGTTATTCTAATACACTGGTTAAACCTACCTTCTTGTTTCCGTGTCTTTCATCCTGGCCCTAACACTCGTATTCGTATATATATTCTGTTATTCTAATACACTGGTTAAACCTACCTTCTTATTTCCGTGTCTTTCTTCCTGGCCCTAACACTCGTATTCGTATATATATTCTGTTATTCTAATACACTGGTTAAACCTACCTTCTTGTTTCCGTGTCTTTCTTCCTGGCCCTAACACTCTTATTCGTATATATGTTCTGTTATTCTAATACACTGGTTAAACCTACCTTCTTGTTTTCCTGTCTTTCTTCTTGGCCCTAACACTCGTATTTGTATATATATTCCGTTATTCTTATACACTGGTTAAACCTACCTTCTTGTTTCCGTGTCTTTCTTCCTGGCCCTAACAATCGTATTCGTATATAGGTTTTGTTATTCTAATACACTGGTCAAACCTACCTTCTTGTTTTCTTGTCTTTCTTCCTGGCCCTAATACTCGTATTCGTATATATATTCTGTTATTCTAATACACTGGTTAAACCTACCTTCTTGTTTCCGTGTCTTTCTTCCTGGCCCCAACACTCTTATTCGTATATATGTTCTGTTATTCTAATACACGGGTTAAACCTACCTTCTTGTTTCCGTGTCTTTCATCCTGGCCCTAACACTCGTATTCGTATATATATTCTGTTATTCTAATACACTGGTTAAACCTACCTTCTTATTTCCGTGTCTTTCTTCCTGGCCCTAACACTCGTATTCGTATATATATTCTGTTATTCTAATACACTGGTTAAACCTACCTTCTTGTTTCCGTGTCTTTCTTCCTGGCCCTAACACTCGTATTCGTATATATGTTCTGTTATTCTAATACACTGGTTAAACCTACCTTCTTGTTTTCGTGTCTTTCTTCCTGGCCCTAACACTCGTATTTGTATATATATTCTGTTATTCTAATACACTGGTTAAACCTACCTTCTTGTTTCCGTGTCTTTCATCCTGGCCCTATCACTCGTATTCGTATATATATTCTGTTATTCTAATACACTGGTTAAACCTACCTTCTTATTTCCGTGTCTTTCTTCCTGGCCCTAACACTCGTATTCGTATATATATTCTGTTATTCTAATACACTGGTTAAACTCACCTTCTTGGTTTCCGTGTCTTTCTTCCTGGCCCTAACACTCGTATTCGTATATATGTTCTGTTATTCTAATACACTGGTTAAACCTACCTTCTTGTTTTCGTGTCTTTCTTCTTGGCCCTAACACTCGTATTTGTATATATATTCCGTTATTCTTATACACTGGTTAAACCTACCTTCTTTGTTTCCGTGTCTTTCTTCCTGGCCCTAACAATCGTATTCGTAGATAGGTTTTGTTATTCTAATACACTGGGTCAAACCTACCTTCTTGTTTTCTTGTCTTTCTTCTCCTGGCCCTAATACTCGTATTCGTATATATATTCTGTTATTCTAATACACTGGTTAAAATCCTTACCTTCTTGTTTCCGTGTCTTTCTTCCTGGCCCCAACACTCTTATTCGTATATATGTTCTGTTATTCAATACACGGGTTAAACCTACCTTCTTGTTTCCGTGTCTTTCATCCCGGCCCTAACACTCGTATTCGTATATATATTCTGTTATTCTAATACACTGGTTAAACCTACCTTCTCATTTCCGTGTCTTTCTTCCTGGCCCTAACACTCGTATTCGTATATATATTCTGTTATTCTAATACACTGGTTAAACCTACCTTCTTGTTTCCGTGTCTTTCTTCCTGACCCTAACACTCGTATTCGTATATATGTTCTGTTATTCTAATACACTTGTTACTCTACCTTCTTGTTTTCGTGTCTTCCTTCTTGGCCCTAACACTCGTATTCGTATATATATTCTGTTATTCTAATACACTGGTTAAACCTACCTTCTATTTCCGTGTCTTTCTTCCTGGCCCTAACGGCTCGTATTCGTATATATATTCTGTTATTCTAATACACTGGTTAAACCTACCTTCTCATTTCCGTGTCTTTCTCTTTCCTGGCCCTAACACTCGTATTCGTATATATGTTCTGTTATTCTAATACACTGGTTAAACCTACCTTCTTGTTTTCGTGTCTTTCTTCTGGCCCTAACACTCGTATTTGTATATATATTCATTCTGTTATTCATATTACCCTGGTTAAACTCACCTTCTGTTTCCGTGTCTTTCTTCCTGGCCCTAACAGTCGTACTCGTATAGGTTTTGTTATTCTAATACACTGGTCAAACCTACCTTCTTGTTTTGTGTCTTTCTTTCCTGGCCCTAACACTCGTATTTGTATATATTCTGTTATTCTAATACACTGGTTAAACCTCTACCTTCTTGTTTCCGTGTCTTTCTTCCTGGCCCTAACACTCGTATTCGTATATATGTTCTGTTATTCTAATACACTGGTTAAACCTACCTTCTTTTTGTTTCCGTGTCTTTCATCCTGGCCCTAACACTCGTATTCGTATATATATTCTGTTATTCTAATACACTGGTTAAACCTACCTTTCTTATTTCCGTGTCTTTCTCTTCCTGGCCCTAACACTCGTATTCGTATATATATATTCTGTTATTCTAATACACTGGTTAAACCTACCTTCTTGTTTCCGTGTCTTTCTTCCTGGCCCTAACACTCGTATTCGTATATATGTTCTGTTATTCTAATACACTTGTTAAGCCTACCTTCTTGTTTTCGTGTCTTTCTCTGGCCCTAACACTCGTATTCGTATATATATTCTGTTATTCTAATACACTGGTTAAACCTACCTTCTTATTTCCGTGGCCTTTCTTCCTGGCCCTAACACTCGTATTCGTATATTCTGTTATTCTAATACACAGCTTAAACCTACCTTCTCATTTCCGTGTCTTTCTTCCTGGCCCTAACACTCGTATTCGTATATATATTCTGTTATTCTAATAAACTGGTTAAACCTACCTTCTTGTTTCCGTGTCTTTCTTCCTGGCCCTAACACTCGTATTCGTATATATGTTCTGTTATTCTAATACACAGGTTAAACCTACCTTCTTGTTTCCGTGTCTTTCATCCTGGCCTAACACTCGTATTCGTATATATATTCTCTTATTCTAATACACTGGTTAAACCTACCTTCTTGTTTCCGTGTCTTTCTTCCTGGCCCTAACACTCGTATTCGTATAGATATACTGTTATTCTAATACACTGGTTAAACCTACCTTCTTATTTCCGTGTCTTTCTTCCCTGCTTCCTCGTATGCGTATATATTCTATTATTCTACAATACACTGGTTAAACCTACCTTCTTATTTCCGTGTCTTTCCTTTCTAGCCCTAACACTCGTATTCGTTTACATATTCTGTTATTCTAATACACTGGTTAAACCTACCTTCTTGTTTCCGTGTCTTTCTTCCTGGCCCTAACACTCGTATTCGTATATATATTCTGTTATTCTATTACACTGGTTGAACCTACCTTCTTGTTTCCATGTCTTTCTTCCTTCCCTAACACTCGTATATGTATATATATTCTGTTATTCTAATACACTGGTTAAACCTACCTTCTTATTTCCGTGTCTTTCTTCCTGGCCCTAACACTCGTATTCGTATATATTCTGTGTTTCCAACCACTGGTTAAACCTACATTCTTGTTTCCGTGTCTTTCTTCCTGGCCCTAACACTCGTATTCGTATATATGTTCTGTTATTCTAATACCTGGTTAAACCTACCTTCTTGTTTTCGTGTCTTTCTTCCTGGCCCTAACACTCGTATTTGTATATATATTCTGTTATTCTAATACACTGGTTAAACCTACCTTCTTGTTTGTGTCTTTCTTCCTGGCCCTAACACTCGTATTCGTATAGATATACTGTTATTCTAATACACTGGTTAAACCTACCCTTCTTGTTTCCATTGTCTTTCTTCCCTGGCTCTAACACTCGTATTCGTATATATATTCTGTTATTCTAATACACTGGTTAAACCTACCTTCTTGTCTTCGTGTCTTTCTTACTGGCCCTAACACTCGTATTCGTATATATATTCTGTTATTCTAATACACTGGTTAAACCTACCTTCTTGTTTCCATGTCTTTCTTTTATGACTATATACTCGTATTCTTTTCTTCCTGTTATTCTAATACATAAATTCATCCTACCTTCTTGTTTTCGTGTCTTTCTTCTTGTTCCTAACACTCGTATTTGTATATATATTCTGTTATTCTAATACACTGGTTAAACCTACCTTCTTGTTTCCGTGTCTTTCCTATTTGTAGTCGTATTCGTATATATGCTACTGTTATTCTAATGCCTCGTCAAACCCTACCTTCTTGTTTTCGTGTCTTTCTTCCTGGCCCTAACACTCGTATTCGTATATATATTATGTTATTCTAATACACTGGTTAAACCTACCTTCTTGTTTTCGTGTCTTTCTTCCTGGCCCTAACCTCGTCTTTGTATATATATTCTGTTATTCTAATACACTGGTTAAACCTACCTTCTTATTTCCGTGTCTTTCTTCCTGGCCCTAACGCTCGTATTCGTATATATATTCTGTTATTCTAATACACAGGTTAAACCTACCTCCTTATTTCCGTGTCTTTCTTCCTGGCCCTAACACTCGTATTCGTATATATATTCTGTTATTCTAATAAACTGGTTAAACCTACCTTCTTGTTTCCGTGTCTTTCTTCCTGGCCCTAACACTCGTATTCGTATATATGTTCTGTTATTCTAATGCACTGGTTTAAACCTACTTCTTGTTTCCGTGTCTTTCATCCTGGCCCTAACACTCGTATTCGTATATATATTCTCTTATTCTAATACACTGGTTAAACCTACCTTCTTGTTTCCGTGTCTTTCTTCCTGGCCCTAACATTCGTATTCGTATACTAGATATACTGTTATTCTAATACACTGGTTAAACCTACCTTCTTATTTCCGTGTCTTTCTTACTGGCCCTAACACTCGTATGCGTATATATATTCTGTTATTCTAATACACTGGTTAAACCGACCTTCTTATTTCCCGTGTCTTTCTTCCTGGCCCTAACACTCTTATTCGTTTACATATTCTGTTATTCTAATACACTGGTTAAACCTACCTTCTTGTTTCCGTGTCTTTCTTCCTGGCCCTAACACTCGTATTCGTATATATATTCTGTTATTCTAATACACTGGTTGAACCTACCTTCTTGTTTCCATGTCTATCTTCCTTCCCTAACACTCGTATATGTATATATATATTCTGTTATTCTAATACACTGGTTAAACCTACCTTCTTGTTTTCGTGTCTTTCTTCCCTGGCCCTAACACTCGTATTCTTATATATATTGTTATTCTAATACACTGGTTGAACCTACCTACTTGTTTCCATGTGTTTCTTCCTTCCCTAACACTCGTATATGTATATATATATTCTGTTATTCTAATACTCTGGTTAAACCTACCTTCTTATTTCCGTGTCTTTCTTCCTGGCCCTAACAGTCGTATTCGTATATATATTCTGTTATTCTAATACACTGGTTAAGCCTACATTCTTGTTTCCGTGTCTTTCTTCCTGGCCCTAACACTCGTATTCGTATATATGTTCTGTTATTCTAATAAACTGGTTAAACCTACCTTCTTGTTTTCGTGTCTTTCTTCCTGGCCTTAACACTCGTATTTGTATATATATTCTGTTATTCTAATACACCGGTTAAACCTACCTTCTTGTTTCCGTGTCTTTCCTCCTGGCCCTAACACTCGTATTTGTATATATATTCTGTTATTCTAATACACTGGTTGAACCTTCCTTCTTGTTTCCTTGTCTTTCTTCCTTCCCTAACACTCGTATATGTATATATATATTCTGTTATTCTAATACACTGGTTAAAACCTACCTTCTTATTTCCGTGTCTTTCTTCCTGGCTCTAACACTCGTATTCGTATATATATTCTGTTATTCTAATACACTGGTTAAACCTACATTCTTGTTTCCGTGTCTTTCTTCCTGGCCCTAACACTCGTATTCGTATATATATTCTGTTATTCTAATACACTGGTTAAACCCTACCTTCTTTGTTTTCGTGTCTTTCTTCTAGCTTCTTTTTATAAATGTTTTGTACATATATATTCTGTTATTCTAATACACTGGTTCATTACCTTCTTATTTTTCCCGTGTCTACTCTTCCTGGCCCTAACACTCGTATTCGTATAGATATACTGTTATTCTAATACACTGGTTAAACCTACCTTCTTGTTTCCGTGTCTTCCTCCTGGCCCTAACACTAGTATTCGTATGTATATTCTGTTATTCTAATACACTGGTTAAACCTACCTTCTTGTTTTCGTGTCTTTCGTCCTGGCCGTAACACTCGTATTCGTATATATATTCTGTTATTCTAATACACTGGTTAAACATACATTCTTGTTTCCGTGTCTTTCTTCCTGGCCCTAACACTCTTATTCGTATATATGTTCTGTTATTCTAATACACTGGTTAAACCTACCTTCTTGTTTTCGTGTCTTTCTTCCTGGCCTAACACTCGTATTCTTATATATATTGTTATTCTAATACACTGGTTGAACCTACCTACTTGTTTCCATGTGTTTCTTCCCTTCCCTAACACTCGTATATGTATATATATATTCTGTTATTCTAAAACTCTGGTTAAACCTACCTTCTTATTTCCGTGTCTTTCTTCTAGCCCTAACAGTCGTATTCGTATATATATTCTGTTATTCTAATACACTGGTTAAACCTACATTCTTGTTTCCGTGTCTTTCTTCTGGCCCTAACACTCGTATTCGTATATATGTTCTGTTATTCTAATACACTGGTTAAACCTACCTTCTTGTTTTCGTGTCTTTCTTCCTGGCCCTAACACTCGTATTTTTATATATATTCTGTTATTCTAATACACCGGTTAAACCTACCTTCTTGTTTCCGTGTCTTTCCTCCTGGCCCTAACACTCGTATTTGTATATATATTCTGTTATTCTAATACACTGGTTGAACCTTCCTTCTTGTTTCCTTGTCTTTCTTCCTTCCCTAACACTCGTATATGTATATATATATTCTGTTATTCTAATACACTGGTTAAACCTACCTTCTTATTTCCGTGTCTTTCTTCCTGGCTCTAACACTCGTATTCGTATATATATTCTGTTATTCTAATACACTGGTTATACCTACATTCTTGTTTCCGTGTCTTTCTTCCCTGGCCCCTAACACTCGTATTTAAATATATATTCTGTTATTCTAATACACTGGTTAAACCTACCTTCTTGTTTTTCGTGTCTTTTCTTCCTGGCCCTAACACTCGTATTTGTATATATATTCTGTTATTCTAATACACTGGTTAAACCTACCTTCTTGTTTTCGTGTCTTTCTTCCTGGCCCTAACACTCGTATTCGTATAGATATACTGTTATTCTAATACACTGGTTAAACCTACCTTCTTGTTTCCGTGTCTTTCCTCCTATTTCTTTACTAGTATTCGTATGTATATTCTGTTATTCTAATACACTGGTTAAACCTACCTTCTTGTTTTCGTGTCTTTCGTCTGGCCGTAACACTCGTATTCGTATATATATTCTGTTATTCTAATACACTGGTTAAACATACATTCTTGTTTCCGTGTCTTTCTTCCTGGCCCTAACACTCTTATTCGTATATATGTTCTGTTATTCTAATACACTGGTTAAACCTACCTTCTTGTTTTCGTGTCTTTCTTCCTGGCCCTAACACTCGTATTTGTATATATATTCTGTTATTCTAATACACTGGTTAAACCTACCTTCTTGTTTCCGTGTCTTTCTTCCTGGCCGTAACACTCGTATTCGTATATATATTCTGTTATTCTAATACACTGGTTAAACCTACCTTCTTGTTTCTGTGTCTTTCTTCCTGGCCCTAACACTCGTATTCGTATATATATTCTGTTATTCTAATACACTGGTTAAACCTACCTTCTTATTTCCGTGTCTTTCTTCCTGGCCCTAACACTCGTATTCGTTTACATATTCTGTTATTCTAATACACTGGTTTAAACTACCTTCTTGTTTCCGTGTCTTTCTTCCTGGCCCTAACACTCGTATTCGTATATATGTTCTGTTATTCTAATACACTGAGTTAAACCTACCTTCTTGTTCGTGTCTTTCTTTCTGGCCCTAACACTCGTATTTGTATATATTCTGTTATTCCTATTACACTGGTTAAACCTACATTCTTATTTCTGTGTCTTTCTTCCTGGCCCTAACACTCGTATTCTGTTATTCTAATACACACTGGTTAAACCTACTTTCTTATTTCCGTGTCTTTCTTCCTGGCTCTAACACTCGTATTCGTATATATATTCTGTTATTCTAATACACTGGTTCATCCCTACCTTCTTGTTTCCGTATCTTTCTTCCTGGCCCTAACACCTCGTATTCGTATATATATTCTGTTATTCTAATACACTTGTTAAACCTACCTTCTTGTTTCCGTGTCTTTCTTCCTGGCCCTAACACTCGTATTCGTATATATGTTCTGTTATTCTAATACACTGGTTAAACCTACATTCTTGTTTTCGTGTCTTTCTTCCTGGCCCTAACACTTTCGTATTTGTATATATATTCTGTTATTCTATTACACTGGTTAAACCTCCCTTCTTGTTTCCGTGTCTTTCTTCCTGGCCGTAACACTCGTATTCGTATATATATTCTGTTATTCTAATACACTGGTTGAACCTACCTTCTTGTTTCCATGTCTTTCTTCCTTCCCTAACACTCTTATATGTATATATATGTTCTGTTATTCTAATATACTGGTTAAACCTACCTTCTTGTTTCCGTGTCTTTCGTCCTGGCCCTAACACTCGTATTCGTGTATATGTTCTGTTATTCTAATTCACTGGTTAAACCTACATTCTTGTTTCCGTGTCTTTCATCCTGGCCCTAACACTCGTATTCGTATATATTCTGTCATTCTAATACACTGGTTAAACCTACCTTCTTGTTTCCGTGTCTTACTTCCTGGCCCTAACACTCGTATTCGTATATATATTCTGTTATTCTAATACACTGGTTAAACCTACCTTCTTGTTTCCGTGTCTTACTTCCTGGCCCTAACACTCGTATTCGTATATATATTCTGTCATTCTAATACACTGGTTAAACCTACATTCTTGTTTCCCTGTCTTACTTCCTGGCCCTAACACTCGTATTCGTATATATATTCTGTTATTCTAATACACTGGTTAAACCTACCTTCTTGTTTCCGTGTCTTACTTCCTGGCCCTAACACTCGTATTCGTATATATATTCTGTCATTCTAATACACTGGTTAAACCTACCTTCTTGTTTCCGTGTCTTGCTTCCTGGCCCTAACACTCGTACGTATATATATTCTGTCATTCTAATACACTGGTTAAAACCTACTCTTCTTGTTTCCGTGTCTTACTTCCCTGGCCCTAACACCTTGTATTCGTATATATTCTGTCATTCTAATACACTGGTTAAACCTACCTCTCTTGTTTCCGTGTCTTTACTTCCTGGCCCTAACACTCGTATTCGTATATATATTCTGTCATTCTAATACACTGGTTAAACCTACCTTCTACTTCCGTGTCTTACTTCCTGGCCCTAACACTCGTATTCGTATATATATTCTGTCATTCTAATACACTGGTTAAACCTACCTTCTCTTGTTTCCGTGTCTTACTCTGGCCCTAACACTCGTATTCATATTCTGTCATTCTAATACACTGGTTAAACCTACCTTCTTGTTTCCGTGTCTTACTTCCCAGTCTGAATACTGTGTCTGCAAGGTATATCTGTCATCTGTCGCCACCATGAACCCCACCTTCTTGTTTCCGTGTCTTACTCTGGCCCCAGCCCACTGTATTCGCATATTCTGTCATTCTAATACACTGGTTAAACCTACCTTCTTGTTTCACCTTTACTTCCTGGCCCTAACACTGTATTCGTATATATATTCTGTCATTCTAATACACTGGTTAAACCTACCTTCTTGTTTCCGTGTCTTACTTCCTGGCCCTAACACTCGTATTCGTATATATATTCTGTCATTCTAATACACTGGTTAACCCTACCTTCTTGTTTCCGTGTCTTACTTCCTGGCCCTAACACTCGTATTCTTGTATATATATTCTGTCATTCTAATACACTGGTTAAACCTACCTTCTTGTTTCCGGTGTCTTACTTCCTGGCCCCAACACTCGTATTCGTATATATATTCTGTCATTCTAATACACTGGTTAAACCTACCTTCTTGTTTCCGTCTTATTTCCTGGCCCTAACACTCGTATTCGTATATATATTCTGTCATTCTAATACACTGGTTAAAAGTCCTACCTTCTTGTTTCCGTGTCTTACTTCCTGGCCCTAACACTCGTATTCGTATATATATTCTGTCATTCTAATACACTGGTTAAACCTACCTTCTTGTTTCCGTGTCTTACTTCCTGGCCCCAACACTCGTATTCGTATATATTCTGTCATTCTAATACACTGGTTAAACCTACCTTCTTGTTTCCGTGTCTTACTTCCCGGCCCTAACACTCGTATTCGTATATATATTCTGTCATTCTAATACACTGGTTAAACCTACCTTCTTGTTTCCTGTGTCTTACTTCCTGGCCCTAACACTCGTATTCGTATATATTCTGTCATTCTAATACACTGGTTAAACCTACCTTCTTGTTTCCGTGTCTTACTTCCCAGTCTTAACAACACTCGTATTCGTATATATTCTGTCATTCTAATACACTGGTTAAACCTACCTCTTGTTTCCGTGTCTTACCTCTACTAACACTCGTATTCGCGGTATATATTCTGGTCATCTCTAATACACTGGTTAAACCTACCTTCTTGTTTCCGTGTCTTACCCTGGCCCTAACACTCGTATTCGTATATATATTCTGTCATTCTAATACACTGGTTAAACCTACCTTCTTGTTTCCGTGTCTTACTTCCTGGCCCTAACACTCGTATTCGTATATATATTCTGTCATTCTAATACACTGGTTAAACCTACCTTCTTGTTTCCGTGTCTTACTTCCTGGCCCTAACACTCGTATCGTATATATATTCTGTCATTCTAATACACTGAGCAAAACCTACCTCTTGTTTCCCGTGTCTTACTTCCTGGCCCTAACACTCGTATTCGTATATATATTCTGTCATTCTAATACACTGGTTAAACCTACCTTCTGCTTCTGTGTTCAGCTTCCTGGCCCTAACACTCGTATTCGTATATATATTCTGTCATTCTAATACACTGGTTAAAACTCTTCCACTCTTGTTTCCGTGTCTTACTTCCTGGCCCTAACACTCGTATTCGCATATATATTCTGTCATTCTAATACACTGGTTAAACCTACCTTCTTGTTTCCGTGTCTTACTTCCTGGCCCTAACACTCGTATTCGTATATATATTCTATTCTAATACACTGGTTAAACTCCCCAATTCTTGTTTCCCGTGTCTTACTCTGGCCCTAACACTCGTATCTGTATATATATTCTGTCATTCTAATACACTGGTTAAACCTACCTTCTTGTTTCCGTGTCTTACTTCCTGGCCCTAACACTCGTATTCGTATATATATTCTGTCATTCTAATACACTGGTTAAACCTACCTTCTTGTTTCCGTGTCTTACTCTCTGGCCCTAACATCTGTATTCGTATATATATTTCATCATTCTAATACACTGGTTAAACCTACCTTCTTGTTTCCGTGTCTACTTCCTGGCCCTTAACACTCGTATTCGTATATATTCTGTCATTCTAATACACTGGTTAAACCTACCTTCTTGTTTCCGTGTCTTACTTCCTGGCCCTAACACTCGTATTCGTATATATATTCTGTCATTCTAATACACTGGTTAAACCTACTCTGTTTCCGTGTCTTACTTCCTGGCCCTAACACTCGTATTCGTATATATTCTGTCATTCTAATACACTGGTTAAACCTACCTCTTGTTTCCGTGTCTTACTTCTCCTGGCCCTAACACCTGTATTCGTATATACATTCTGTCATTCTAATACACTGTTGTCCTACCTTCTTGTTTCCGTGTCTTACTTTCCATTCTAACACTGTATTCGTATATATATTCTGTCATTCTACACACTGGTTAAACCTACCTTCTTGTTTCCGTGTCTTACTTCCTGGCCCTAACACTCGTATTCGTATATATATTCTGTCATTCTAATACACTGGTTAAACTCTACCTTCTTGTTTCCGTGTCTTACTCTGGCCCTAACACTGTATTCGTATATATATTCTGTCATTCTAATACACTGTTGTAAAACTCACCTTCTTGTTTCCGTGTCTTTCTTCCTGTCTCTAACACTCGTATTCGTATATATTCTGTCATTCTAATACACCGGTTAAACCTACCTTCTTGTTTCCGTGTCTTTCTTCCTGGCTCCCACACTGTATTCGTATATATATTCTGTCATTCTACTGGTTAATTGGTTAAACCTACCTTCTTGTTTCAAAAATTTTCTTCCCCGGCCCTAACACTCGTATTCTTGCCATATTCTGTCATTCTAATACACTGGTTAAACCTACCTTCTTGTTTCCGTGTCTTTCCTGGCCTTAACACTCGTGTATTCGTATATATATTCTGTCATTCTAATACACTGGTTAAACCTACCTTCTTGTTTCCGTGTCTTTCTTCCCTGGCCCTAACACTCGTATTCGTATATATATTCTGTCATTCTAATACACTGGTTAAACCTACCTTCTTGTTTCCGTGTCTTACTTCCTGGCCCTAACACTCGTATCTGTATATATATATTCTGTCATTCTAATACACTGGTTAAACCTACCTTCTTGTTTCCGTGTCTTACTTCCTGGCCCTAACACTGTATTCGTATATATTCTGTCATCTTAATACACTGGTTAAACCTACCTTCTGTTTCGGTGTCTTTCTTCCTGGCCCTAACACTCGTATTCGTATATATTCTGTCATTCTAATACACTGGTTAAACCTACCTTCTTGTTTCCGTGTCTTTCTTCCTGGCCCTAACACTCGTATCATTCTGTATATATATTCTGTCATTCTAATACACTGGTTAAACCTACCTTCTTGTTTCCGTGTCTTCTTCCTGGCCCTAACACTCGTATTCGTATATATATTCTGTCATTCTAATACACTGGTTAAACCTACCTTCTTGTTTCCGTGTCTTTCTTCCTGGCCCCACACTCGTATTCGTATATATATTCTGTCATTCTAATACACTGGTTAAACCTACCTTCTTGTTTCCGTGTCTTTCTTCCTGGCCCTAACACTCGTATTCGTATATATATTCTGGTCATTCTAATACACTGGTTAAACCTACCTTCTTTGTTTCCGTGTCTTTCTGGCCCTAACACTCGTATTCGTATATATATTCTGTCATTCTAATACACTGGTTAAACCTACCTTCTTGTTTCCGTGTCTTTCTTCCCTGGCCCTAACACTCGTATTCGTATATATTCTGTCATTCTAATACACTGAGCAAAACTCTACCTCTTGTTTCCGTGTCTTTCTTTCCTGGCCCTAACACTCGTATTCGTATATATATTCTGTCATTCTAATACACTGTTAAACCTACCTCTTTGTTTCCGTGTCTTTTTCCGGCCCCAACACTCGTATTTCCATATATATTCTGTCATTCTAATACACTGGTTAAACCTACCTTCTTGTTTCCGTGTCTTTCTTCCCTCTGGCCCTAACACTCGTATTCGTATATATATTCTGTCATTCTAATACACTGGTTAAACCTACCTTCTTGTTTCCGTGTCTTTCTTCCTGGCCCTAACACTCTCGTATTCGTATATATATTCTGTCATTCTAATACACTGGTTAAACCTACCTTCTTGTTTCCGTGTCTTTCTTCCTGGCCCTAACACCTTCATTCGTATATATATTCTGTCATTCTAATACACTGGTTAAACTTACCTTCTTGTTTCGTGTCTTTCTTCATGGCCCTAACACTCGTATTCGTATATATATTCTGTCATTCTAATACACTGGTTAAACCTACCTTTCCGTGTCTTTCTTCCTGGCCCTAACACTCGTATTCGTATATATATTCTGTCATTCTAATACACCGGTTAAACCTACCTTCTTGTTTCCGTGTCTTTCTTCCTGGCCCTAACACTCGTATATTCGTATATATATTCTGTCATTCTAATACACTGGTTAAACCTACCTTCTTGTTTCCGTGTCTTTCTTCATGGCCCTAACACTTTATCTGCATATATATTCTGTCATTCTAATACACTGGTTAAACCTACCTTCTTGTTTCCGTGTCTTTTCTTCCCTGGCCCTAACACTCGTATTCGTATATATATTCTGTCATTCTAATACACTGGTTAAACCTACCTTCTTGTTTCCGTGTCTTTCTTCCTGGCCCTAACACTCGTATTCGTATATATATTCTGTCATTCTAATACACTGGTTAAACCTACCTTCTTGTTTCCGTGTCTTTTCTTCCTGGCCCTAACACTCGTATTCGTATATATATTCTGTCATTCTAATACACTGGTTAAACCTACCTTCTTGTTTCCGTGTCTTACTTCCCGGCCCTAACACCTGTATTCGTATATATATCTTGTCATTCTAATACACTGTTAAACCTACCTTTCCTTGTTTTCGTGTCTTTCTTCATGGCCCTAACACCTGTATTCGTATATATATTCTGTCATTCTAATACACTGGTTAAACCTACCTTCTTGTTTCCGTGTCTTACTTCCCGGCCCTAACACTCGTATTCGTATATATATTCTGTCATTCTAATACACTGGTTAAACCTACCTTCTTGTTTCCGTGTCTTTCTTCATGGCCCTACCGACCGTATTCGTATATATATTCTGTCATTCTAATACACTGGTTAAACCTACCTTCTTGTTTCCGTGTCTTACTCCTGGCCCTAACACTCGTATTCGTATATATATTCTGTCATTCTAATACACTGGTTAAACCTACCTTCTTGTTTTCGTGTCTTTCTTCATGGCCCTAACACTCGTATTCGTATATATTCTGTCATTCTAATACACTGGTTAAACCTACCTTCTTGTTTCCGTGTCTTACTTCCTGGCCCTAACACTCGTATTCGTATATATATTCTGTCATTCTAATACACTGGTTAAACCTACCTTCTTGTTTCCGTGTCTTTCTTCATGGCCCTAACACTCGTATTCGTATATATATTCTGTCATTCTAATACACTGGTTAAACCTACCTTCTTGTTTCCGTGTCTTACTTCCTGGCCCTAACATTCGTATTCGTATATATATTCTGTCATTCTAATACACTGGTTAAACCTACCTTCTTGTTTCCGTGTCTTCTTCCTGGCCCCTAACACTCGTATTCGTATATATATTCTGTCATTCTAATACACTGGTTAAACCTACCTTCTTGTTTCCGTGTCTTTCTTCCTGGCCCTAACACTCGTATTCGTATATATATTCTGTCATTCTAATACACTGGTTAAACCTACCTTCTTGTTTCCGTGTCTTACTCTGGCCCTAACACTCGTATTCGTATATATATTCTGTCATTCTAATACACTGGTTAAACCTACCTTCTTGTTTCCGTGTCTTACTTCCTGGCCCTAACACTCGTATTCGTATATATATTCTGTTTATTCTAATACACTGGTTAAACTCTACCTTCTTGTTTCCGTGTCTTTCTTCATGGCCCTAACACTCGTATTCGTATATATTCTGTCATTCTAATACACTGGTTAAACCTACCTTCTTGTTTCTGTCTACTTCCTTGCCCTAACATTCGTATTCGTATATATATTCTGTCATTCTAATACACTGGTTAAACCTACCTTCTTGTTTCCGTGTCTTTCCTGGCCCCCAACACTCGTATTCGTATATATATATTCTGTCATTCTAATACACTTGTTAAACCTAATTTTGCTCTGTGTCTTTCTTCCTGGCCCTAACACTCGTATTCGTATATATATTCTGTCATTTCAATACACTGGTTAAACTACCTCCTTCTTGTTTCCGTGTCTTACTTCCTGGCCCTAACACTCGTATTCGTATATATATTCTGTCATTCTAATACACTGGTTAAACCTACCTTCTTGTTTCCGTGTCTTACTTCCCGGCCCTAACACTCGTATTCGTATATATATTCTGTCATTCTAATACACCGGTTAAACCTACCTTCTTGTTTCCGTGTCTTACTTCCTGGCCCTAACACTCGTATTCGTATATATATATTCTGTCATTCTAATACACTGGTTAAACCTACCTTCTTGTTTCCGGTGTCTTTTCTTCCTGGCCCTAACACTCGTATTCGTATATATATTCTGTCATTCTAATACACTGGTTAAACCTACCTTCTTGTTTCCGGTTCTTTCTTCCTGGCCCTAACACTCGTATTCGTATATATATTCTGTCATTCTAATACACTGGTTAAACCTACCTTCTTGTTTCCGTGTCTTTCTTCCCCTGGCCCTAACACTCGTATTCGTATATATATTCTGTCATTCTAATACACTGGTTAAACCTACCTTCTTGTTTCCGTGTCTTACTTCCTGGCCCTAACACTCGTATTCGTATACATATTCTGTCATTCTAATACACTGGTTAAACCTACCTTCTTGTTTCCGTGTCTTACTTCCTGGCCCTAACACTGTATTCGTATATATATTCTGTCATTCTAATACACTGTTGGAACCCTACCTTCTTGTTTCCATGTCTTTCTTCTCATGGCCCTAACACTCGTATTCGTATATATATTCTGTCATTCTAATACACTGGTTAAACCTACCTTCTTGTTTCCGTGTCTTACTTCCTGGCCCTAACATTCGTATTCGTATATATATTCTGTCATTCTAATACACTGGTTAAACCTACCTTCTTGTTTTCGTGTCTTTCTTCCTGGCCTCTAACACTCGTATTCGTATATATATATTCTGTCATTCTAATACACTGGTTAAACCTACCTTCTTGTTTCCGTGTCTTTCTTTCATGGCCCTAACACTCGTATTCGTATATATATTCTGTCATTCTAATACACTGGTTAAACCTACCTTCTTTGTTTTGCCCATTTCCTGGCCCTAACATTCGTATTCGTATATTCTGTCATTCTAATACACTGGTTAAACCTACCTTCTTGTTTTCGTGTCTTTCTTCCTGGCCCTAACACCGTATTCGTATATATATTCTGTCATTCTAATACACTGGTTAAACCTACCTTCTTGTTTCCGTGTCTTTCTTCATGGCTCCAACACTCGTATTCGTATATATTCTGTCATTCTAATACACTGGTTAAACCTACCTTCTTGTTTCCGTGTCTTACTTCCCTGGCCCTAACATTCGTATTCGTATATATATTCTGTCATTCTAATACACTGGTTAAACCTACCTTCTTGTTTCCGTGTCTTTCTTCCTGGCCCTAACACTCGTATTCGTATATATATCTTTGGTCATTCTAATACATATCATGGTTAAACCTACCTTCTTGTTTCCGTGTCTTACTTCCTGGCCCCAACACTCGTATTCGTATATATATTCTGTCATTCTAATACACTGGTTAAACCTACCTTCTTGTTTCCGTGTCTTACTTCCCGCCCTAACACTGTATTCGTATATATATCTCGTCATTCTAATACACTGGTTAAACCTACCTTCTTGTTTCCGTGTCTTTCTTCATGGCCCTAACACTCGTATTCGCATATATATATTCTGTCATTCTAATACACTGGTTAAACCTACCTTCTTGTTTCCGTGTCTTACTTCCTGGCCCTAACATTCGTATTCGTATATATATTCTGTCATTCTAATACACTGGTTAAACCTACCTTCTTGTTTTCGTGTCTTTCTTCCTGGCCCTAACACTCGTATTCGTATATATATTCTGTCATTCTAATACACTGGTTAAACCTACCTTCTTGTTTCCGTGTCTTTCTCTCATGGCCCTAACACTCGTATTCGTATATATATTCTGTCATTCTAATACACTGGTTAAACCTACCTTCTTGTTTCCGTGTCTTACTTCCTGGCCCTAACATTCGTATTCGTATATATATTCTGTCATTCTAATACACTGGTTAAACCTACCTTCTTGTTTTCGTAAGTTCCTTTTCTTCCTGGCCCCAACACTCGTATTCGTATATATATTCTGTCATTCTAATACACTGGTTAAACCTACCTTCTTGTTTCCGTGTCTTACTTCCTGGCCCTAACATTCGTATTCGTATATATTCTGTCATTCTAATACACTGGTTAAACCTACCTTCTTGTTTCCGTGTCTTTCTTCATGGCCCTAACACTCGTATTCGTATATATATTCTGTCATTCTAATACACTGGTTAAACCTACCTTCTTGTTTCCGTGTCTTACTTCCTGGCCCTAACATTCGTATTCGTATATATATTCTGTCATTCTAATACACTGGTTAAACCTACCTTCTTGTTTTCGTGTCTTTCTTCCTGGCCCTAACACTCGTATTCGTATATATATTCTGTCATTCTACACTGGTTAAACCTACCTTCTTGTTTCCGTGTCTTACTTCCTGGCCCTAACACTCGTATTCGTATATATATTCTGTCATTCTAATACACTGGTCAAACCTACCTTCTTGTTTCCGTGTCTTACTTCCTGGCCCTAACACTCGTATTCGTATATATATTCTGTCATTCTAATACACTGGTTAAACCTACCTCTTTGTTTCCGTGTCTTTCTTCATGGCCCCAACACTCGTATTCGTATATATATTCTGTCATTCTAATACACTGGTTAAACTCACCTTCTTGTTTCCGTGTCTTACTCCTTCTCTGGCCCTAACATTCGTATTCGTATATATATTCTGTCATTCTAATACACTGGTTAAACCTACCTTCTTGTTTTCGTGTCTTTCTTCCCTGGCCCTAACACTCGTATTCGTATATATATTCTGTCATTCTAATACACTGGTTAAACCTACCTTCTTGTTTCCGTGTCTTTCTTCATGGCCCTAACACTCGTATTCGTATATATATTCTGTCATTCTAATACACTGGTTAAACCTACCTCTTTGTTTCCGTGTCTTACTTCCTGGCCCTAACATTCGTATTCGTATACATATTCTGTCGTATTCTAATACACTGGTTAAACCTACCTTCTTGTTTTCGTGTCTTCTTTCCCCTGGCCCTAACACTCGTATTCGTATATATATTCTGTCATTCTAATACACTGGTTAAACCTACCTTCTTGTTTCCGTGTCTTTCTTCATGGCCCTAACACTCGTATTCGTATATATATTCTGTCATTCTAATACACTGGTTAAACCTACCTTCTTGTTTCCGTGTCTTACTCGGCCCTAACATTCGTATTCGTATATATATTCTGTCATTCTAATACACTGGTTAAACCTACCTTCTTGTTTCCGCAGTTCTCTTCATGGCCCTAACACTGCGGTTCGTATATATATTCTGTCATTCTAATACACTGGTTAAACCTACCTTCTTGTTTCCGTGTCTTACTCTGGCCCAACATTCGTATTCGTATATATTCTGTCATTCTAATACACTGGTTAAACCTACCTCTTTGTTTCCGTGTCTTTCTTCCTCGCCCTATAACTGATAAGCATATTACTTATATGTGTATTATTGATATGTTTATTATTTCCATGCTTATCATTGATATCTTTAATATTTATCGATTTACATTTGATATATTTATAATTAACATGTTTATAATCTCGGAATTGGAAAAGGCTTAAAAAATACTACAACAAAAGGTTTTCGGGACGGTGGCGTAGTGGATATAGTAATAGGTTATATATGTGTTAAGATCAACTAGTGGTTATGAGTTCGATCCTTGAACCGAGTTTTGACGAACCAAATCCAACGATTTGAAAGAACAATAATTGATTTCAGAGGGTATTTTGCAATAATCAACGATATGATCCACATCCGCCAATCTATGGACACCTGAGGATGACCAGAGGGTACTTGGTCGAAACGTTGTGTCTATTATAACACTTATATCAACCAAGATGAGAACAAAAGCTCGGAATAATTCCAAGATTATTAAAAATTACTCTTCTCAGAAATAAATATATAATATGTTTATTATTGATATATTTATAATTGATATGCTCATTACTGATATGGTTATTATTGATATGTTTTTCTTGATATTTATATATTAGTTATGCTTGTTGTTTATTATTAGTATATTAATATTTAATATTGATGAGTTCATATTTCATAACTTCATAATTGATATGGTCATTATTGTATTTTTAAAATCTATATATTTAGTACTGATATATTTAATGTTAATGTGTTTATAATTAATATGTTGATAATTGATATGATTAATATTGTTATGTTTATAATTGATATGTTCATAATCTATATGTTTATTATTGCTATGTTCATAATTGATATGTTTATTATTGATATGTTTATAATTGATATGTTCAAAATCTATATGTTTATTATTGATATGTTTATTATTGATACGTTCATAATTGTCATAATTGATATGTTCATAATTGATATGTTTCTTATTGATATGTTTATTATTGATACATTTATTATTGATATGTTTATTATTGATATGTTTATTATTGATATGTCTCTTATTGATGTTTATTATTGATATGTTCATAATTGATATGTTTCTTATTGATATGTTTATTATTGATACATCTATTATTGATATGTTCATAATTGATATGTTTCTTATTGATATGCTTATTATTGATACATTTATTATTGATTTGTTTATTATTGATATGTTTATTATTGATATGTTCATAATTGATATGTTTCTTATTGATATGTTTATTATTGATATGTCTCTTATTGATGTTTATTATTGATATGTTCATAATTGATATGTTCATAATTGTTATGTTCATTATTGATATGTTCATAATTGATATGTTTATTATTGATATGTTTATTATTGATATGTTCATAATTGATATGTTTATTATTGATATGTTTATTATTGATATGTTCATAATTGATATGTTTCTTATTGATATGTTTATTATTGATATGTCTCTTATTGATGTTTATTATTGATATGTTCATAATTGATATGTTTATTATTGATATGTTTATATATATATATATATATATATATATATATATATATATATATATATATTATGTTGTTAAATTTCCGGTCTTCCGCGTGGTATGACGTCATAGAACCGCATCACGATTTTACGATCTGCGTCTACTATTATCGTAGCATAGCGATATTTTATGTCAGCTTAACAGAATGTCATCTTTGATGGTAATTATCTTTGTGCTAATGTCCATACAACCACTCTTAAGAAGCGAGGATCAATGACCAGCTTAATAAAAATTATCCAACTATTGCACAATTTTTTACTTAATTTTCACCATATTTTAAAGCCAAATTAGGATTTTTAGAACGGTTTCTAATTAAATATAGTAGATATTTATTGTGCGTTATATTTAACAAGGGTCCTGGGTATGACGATAAACTGCATCCGGCTGCAAGATCTCTGATTGGGAGATTGTTAGGAGCATGGAACCACCACTTAATTGCTGCTATTCCCAGCTCCACTCTGACCCGGATTCGTAGTACCTGTTAGATATGGGAAAATAGTTAACCCCCAAATTGGGGTCAAAACACTATGAATGTATAGAAATACACTGTTATAAAAATATATACACTAAAATAGACTTTTATAGAAAAATATGCATTTTTGAAGGAAAAATTATTCCCAGTAAAACATTTTTCAATACAAACTAGAGATCATTTTCAGTTTTCTAAAATAATAATAAAAACAAATAATTAAAATCTGACTAAATCAACCTTCTCACTATAACCGACATTTAAAAACAAATACCTTAAAACCCCACCTTTTTGCAATTAAATAACCCATAGAGGTTGATATGCCGTTAAACAAAACTCAAACACAAACTCATGTATTTAACAATATATATATATATATATATATATATATATATATATATATATATATATATATATATATACACACACTTCTTTATATTTTTTCTCCGTAAATATTGCTATTAATAATTAGGAATTACTCCTCTTTGATTTCATCTCCTTTTATTTTCATATTTTTTAAATTTATAATTTTAATTTTATCATTTTACTTTCAAAATTTTACTTCTGAATTTTTGTTTATTCCTGTATAGACTTTATGGAGTTAATTTTTTTCTTTTTTTTATTAGAAAGAAGCAGCAACCTAAATTTATGAGATTTAACTGCTATCAAGTTAAATTCAAATGCACCAAACTGTCAGTTTGTGATATGCACTTGATGATTGCATAACTCATGAAATTCCGAGTCGTGCAATCGACGTAGAACAATATATATATATATATATATATATATATATTGTAAGATTTCCTAATATATATATATATATATATATATATATATATATATTAGGAAATCTTACGGAATGTTATGAAATGGTAATATATATTCATTTAAAATTGTTTATTTAAATTATAATCGTATTTGAGTCTTTTTTCTATAATTAAATAGAATATATATATATATATATATGTTATTATATTTATTATTATTATTATTATTATTATTATTATTATTATTATTATTATCTCTATTATGGACTCTCCCGTCGATTTCAACGTATGAATGTCTGACTCAGTTAGACTGCCACACAAACAATTGTTTAGAGTGGTGAAGGCTTGTGTAGCACCATCCACACTCTTTTGGAACTGCTGATAACAAACAATCGGTGCAAAAGTTCGACACAGATCACATGAACAGCAGACATCAGCTATTTAATCCATAACTGGAGGGAAGGGACGGAATAATATCCTTTCCGAAGGGTATATATATATATATATATATATATATATATATATATATATATATACCTGCCGGGTGATTAATATTTTCCTAACAAGATTTCTCGAATATTCAGGCTTTGGATATATATATAAATGTGCTTGCTTAATTTTACAAAGACAGACTATTCACTTAAATACAAGGTGTGTGTGTCAGCATTTGTCTCTGTGTGCGTTTTCACGTGTTATTTCTTTATTTTTAACTATTTAATTCCAACTAAGGCACTATAGCCACTAAGACGCAAGGGTTAAGCATGTGCAAAAGAATAGTAAAAATAAAATCATTATTAAGCAGCAAGAACAATAAAAGGAGAGAAGTCAAGAAACTGTATATAGCAAATGACATTGCATTTACATATTGAAAGCTGGGAAGCAAAAAACAGTTTCACAAGCGTATGGGAAATTTTAGCAAATAACTTTAGATTACATCATTTCGTCTGACAAATGATGAGATATTGTTGCCAATCTAGTCAGTCAGTCAGGGACATTTGTGATACTCACTTGGGCGTTCATGTCTGTTTCGAAATAAGACTGACTGGGCAGAAAGTTTTCCCACAGTGGGTTGCCATTTCTTTCTGCGGTAGACTGGTTGCCAGCCCTCGGCTATAGAACCCAATCTGTCCTTCTAATCAACCCATAGCTATAAGAAGAATTAATACCTTTCCCAAAAGCATTTGCACGAAAGTAAATGAAACTAATTCAACTGGAATTCGAACTCGGCCCTCCTATTTCTCATTCTGTGCCAATATGCTTTGCACCACAACGCCAAGTAAAACCCACAAGATCGTAAAATTCAGGTATTATAGCTCATCAGAACAACTGCTATGAAAGTCTTTATAGAAACATTAAAAAGAAATTACATTATCATAGTGAGAAAGCGAGTGAGATGCCAGTGCAAAGAGAATCAACCTCGTAGAATCTTTTTTGAATTTGATCAAGAATCTCTAACTATATAACAGGAGCAGATACTTTTTGATTAGACCTCGTAAATATACAATGTCTTACCAATTTCAAGCAGCAAGGCAATAATGTCACTAAGACGCAAGAGATTACTAAGGCTAACAAAAATTAGAAATCTTTACTGAAGAGAAGCACAATAACAGAAACTGTTTCACGAAGACAGAAACAGTTGATTGACGTTGCCCTTTGAAGATTATTGTTGGCGGGAAGCAAGAGACCGAAAGTGATATCCATTATCAAGAAGTGCAAGAAAAGATTCTATTAGAAGAGAATTTACTGTTTCATGTAATTTAACAGTAATACAATGAGATTTAGTTGCTAAACCGGTAGTAGGCTTAAATTCAAGCAGCCAATTTACCAAGGAGGAAAGCTCGTCAGAACAATTACCATGAAAATATTAAAAGAAAAGTCGCTATAGAAAAAAAAAATTGTTTACATTGTTTGGATTGCTGTCCTTATTTTTTATTGTCATATTTACGAAGTTTCGGCCGAGGTACATTCCAACCTTCTTCAGGGGATTAGAATTTTTAACCGAACCCGAACCATTTATTTCTACCACTGGAGTAGATATATTTTCCTGTCCTCAGACCTCAAATGGAACCACCATATTGAATCCATAGCAAAATCTACTGCTAAGAAGATTGGGTCACTATGTCGATCCAGGATGTTTTTTCCACCTGAATCCATCCTGCATATATACAAGTCAACCATCCGTCCGTGCATGGAGTACTGCTGCCATTTATGGTCAGGTGCCCCGTTCTCCTCAGTGTTCTTGACAAGCTCCAAAGGAGAGTATGTAATGTGATAGGTACTGATCTGGCGACTCGACTGCAGCCACTTTCCCATCGTCGAAATGTGGCCTCCCTCTGTCTCTTCTATAAATACTTTCATGGCTTCTGCTCGGATGAGCTTAAGTCACTGATGCCTCCTCAACAGGTGTTTACCAGTGCAACCCGACTGGCAACTGGGTTCCACCCATTCACAGTCAGGTCAGCCAAATGCAGACGACAATTCTACTCCTTCAGCTTTCTCTCTCGCACTTCCCGCCTGTGGAACTCACTCCCGTATTCTTGCTTTCCTGACGGCTACAACCTCCAGAAATTTAAATGCAAAGTTAATACTCATCTACCAACCACTGGCCTCTAGCTCTCTCCCCTCCCCTGTATAACCTTCCCTTTCTCTCCACCTATGTATCTGTCATCGCACCTGCTTTCTCAGCTTTCTATTGTTCCTTTCTAACTAGTTTGTACTCCTCACTCTTTTCTAATTAATCTTTTTACATTTATGTAACCCCCTGCACATCAGTGGCGTTTCCGCCTTGCTCGGGGTGAAATGATTAAAAAAAAATGCCACTTCCAGATGTTTTAGTCATCTGCATTTAATTAAAAAAATTTTTTTAGTCGTTTCACTTCAAGCAAAGCGGTACTGCCACTGATGCGCAGGGGGCTACATAAGAGTAAAAGTTTAGATCGGAGGAGTGTAAAGAGGAAGAAAAACCAGTTACAGAGGGTGTCAGAGAAAGGGCAAGAGGAGGATGGGAACACAGGTGTGAAGACAGTTTTGAATGTAGAGAGAAAGGAAAAGAACAAGATATACAGGGTGATGTAGAAAGATAATGTTTTATTTCGCACTGTTTTCGCGAGGACTGGAACTCACAACACTTTCGGATTAAAATATTGTTGCCAATCTAGTCAGTCAGTCAGTGCCATACGTGATACTCACTTGGGTGTTCATGTCTCTAAATATGACTGACTAAGCAGAAGATTTTTCCGCAATGTCTTGCCATTTCTTTCTGTGGTAGACTGGGTGCCAGCCAAGGCTATAGAACCCAATCTTTCCTAATCAACCCATGGCTAGAAGGAGAAGAGACGGATTAATACTTTTCCCAAAGGTATTTGCACGAAGCTAACCAACCAATGCTTTTATACACTGGGTCACTGGACTTTGAGAAAATATATGTAATAAAGGAAAACTTTCTTTCGACTTCGACTTTCGAAGAACTGTATTTACGGATAAGGTAAATCAATCGAATTTATTAACAGTGTCAGCAAATGAAGACTACAATACAATATATATTACACATATATATAAATCTACCATCCACCCGTGCATTGAATACAGCTGTCACATCAGGTCGGGTGCCCCTGCTATTCATCTCGGGCTTCTTGACAAAATCCAGCGAGGAATCTGTAATGTAATTGATCCCGGCCTTGTGGCTCAGCTCTATTCGCTTTCTTACCGACTCAATGTGGCTTCCTTCTGTCTCTTCTTACAAGTTCACAAATATTTTAATGGCTTCTGATGCCCCTTCTGCATGAATTTACTCGAGCTACTAGACTAGCAACTAGGTCCCACCCGTTTACAGTGAAACCAATCAAATGTAGCCACAACTTCTACTCTTACAGCTTCTTTGCTCCCACTTCTCGTGGAATTCCTTTCCGTATACTTGCTTCCCTGAAAGCTACAATTTCCAAAAATTTAAATCGCAAAGTCAATTGCCTTCTCTTATCTTCTTTCCCTGACAACCCTTGTATCATGTACTTCTTTACACTCCACTTTCAGGCAACCATCTTAATACCTGTACTCTCATCATATTCTTACTCATTCTCCTATGTATTTTGTTTCTTTTTCTTAAAACTCACCTCTTCTGTAACCCCTATGCACAAGTGGCAGTTCTGCCTTTCTTGTTGTGAAATGCTTTAAAAAATCCATTCGGCATTTAATCGTCTATTTTGCCTTTACGGCAATAAAAAAAAACATCAAATGTCTAAAATGCAGTTTATATTCTTTATTTTTGTTGTGTCGTGGCTCGTACCATGTGACATCCGGTCACCCGGATGTATAAAAGACAATGTTTTGCTTAGCACAGAGGTTGTCGATTATCACGGACTTCGGGAAGTAACACCTACTACTGCGAGAGACTGTAAATGTTGTATACTAGCAGTATATCACGGGGTTGCTCGAGTGTAATGAAAGCTTTAAAACTAATCCATGGTCCTGAAGCTCAAACTCAGCCTAAAGTATATTTGTGTGAAGTTTGGTGTGAATCGGATAAAAATTGTGGATTTGTATAAAGGACATACAGACAGTTAACACACACACACACACACACACACACACACACACACACACACACACACATCTTGCCTTTTATATATATATTATCGATTTTCTGCACTATTGTAAGAACTGCAACCTTGAAATTTCTGAATATCATTTCTTATATCTTTGTCTATGAGTGTATCAAATTCGATTAAAATCGGACCCCTCCTTCTATAACCCGACTTTTTCGATTATCGATTTTCGATATTTATCGGGGGTACCTCAACACAAAACCTAGCTAAGAACACTCGCAGACCCATATAGAACAACTGTGTAAATATTCAAGAAAATCGGTTCAGCCGTTTCCGAGTCTATAGGTAACGGACACACACACAGACACACAGACACACATCAAATGCATACATGTGTATAGGCGAACATGTATATTAAGGATTATATTTGTGTCTGTGTGTAGTACTATTTTATTTGAACGTGTGCTGCACAAAGAAAAATGCCGGCATATTTCTGGTAGTTTTGCCAATGTATAAGAGTGGCAATATATAAGTATACAAAACTTATATATCCCTGTATGTGTGTGTATGTATCCGTGTGGGTGTGTGTATCTGTAAGCATGTGCATATATATATATATATATATATATATATATATATATATATTAAAGTATGCATATATATATATATATATATATATATATATATATATACATATTTACATATATATATCTGTGTGTATCTATCTGTGCGTGTGAGTGTATCTGTAAGTATCTGCACAACACACACAAAACATGTATATATATATATATTAAATTGAATGAATATATACATTTACGCACACACACATAATACACACACAGATATATATATATATATATATATATATATATATATATATATTAAAGTATGCATATATATATATATATATATATATATATATATATATATATACACACACATACATGGATATATAAGTTTCGTATACTTATATATTGCCACTCTTATACATTGCCAAAACTACCAGAAATATGCTGGCATTTTTCTTTGTGCAAATAAAATGGTGCTACACACAGACACAAATATAATCCTTAATATACATGTCCGCCTATACACATGTATGTATTTGATTACGCAATTTATATATATATATATATATATATATATATATATATATATATATATATATATGCATTCGTTTGATGTGCCAATTACAAGTTTTTTTTCTCTTTTCTCAGTCGTAGTACTTTCCATCAATTTTTACTACCTCTTATTTCGTTGTAAATTTACAATTTTTTTCCCTCGACTGCTTATTTCCTTCTCTCGACCCGTGCAAGGGAATATATATTAATGTCAAACATTACTTATGCCTCTAACGATATCCATTTTCATGGAAAAAAAAAAAAGAAAGATGTCTCAGCCTGTAGTCGAACATTTTTTTCTTTCTTGCCCGTGTTTCCTCCCCAAACTACTCTATTTCGATAAACCAACCTTCGATTTTCTATCTATTATTTTTGATTTTCCATTGTTTTTGTTCGTGTGTCATTTGTAACAGTATTTTCCATCCATTTATTTCTCTCTACGCTCATATTTTCTTTATCTTCTTCTCTTTTTCGTCTATTTTCTTTTCTTTTTTTTTATTAATATGTTTCCTTACTTTTTCGTTTCGTCGTAATTTCTGGTTACATTCGTGTGTTGCTCGTTTTGTTCCCCATTTCGAGTTTTTGCTTCTCCATTTTCGCATTCTTTGGTTTTCTTTATTATAGAATTCTGATAACTATCTGATAAGTACTTTTTTTTTTTGTCAAATTATTGCGTATTATATCGTGGTTTTATTGTTTAATTTTTCATCCCTTTTTATCTGATTCTTGATTAACTCGTCGAATCTCATAGGTTTTACAGTATTTCTTCCTGATACAGGTAACATAATTATGTTACCTGTATCTTTCATTTGCTTTCTTCCTGCTTACATTTAATCATTCTAGTGCCGATTCTTTTCTTCTTTTTCATTGTCAGGCTTTTGTTTTTTCTTCTTTTTGTCTCTTTCTTCTTCTTCTTCTTCTTCTTCTTCTTCTTCTTCTATTTTCTTTTCCCTCCTTCTCCTTCTTCTTTTTCTTCTCTTTCTCCTTCTCCTCTTTTTCTACTTCTTTATAATCATCTTCTCTTCTTCTTCGTCTTCTTCTTCTTCTTCTTCTTCTTCTTTTTTCTTCTTCTACTTCTCCTTCTCTTCTACTTCTACACCTTCGTCTCTTTCATCATAATCATCATCTCTCATATTTCTCCTCCTCCTTCTTTTTTCTCATTCTTCGCCTCTTCCTTTTTCTTCTGCTTCTTCATCATCTTCTTCTGTTTTTCTCCACCTCCTTCTTTTTCTTCTTCCCCTCTTTTTTTTCCTTCTTCTTCTTCAACATTATCTTTTCTTCTCCTTCTTCTTTCTTTTATCTTTCTTCTCCTTTCTTCTACTTCACTTTCTTTAACATTATTTTCACTTCTTCTTCCTTTCCTTCTCTTCCTCCTTCTTTTTCATCATCATCATCATCATCTCTTCTTCTCGTCCTTCTTTTTTTCATTCTTCTTCTTCTCCTCTTCTACTTCTACACCTTCTTCATCATCATCATCATCATCATCTTTTTTCTTCTGTTCATCCTTCTTTTTCTTCGCCTTCTTCTTTTCCTTCTTCTTTATCATCATCATCATCATCATCATTTTTCTCAAACTTCTTTTTTTTCTTGTGCTACTGCTTTTTTCTTCTACTTCTTCACATTCTTTATGATGATGATCATCATTATCATCATCAAGATATTTTTCTTCTATTCCTCCCCCTTTTTCTTCTTTTTTTCTCCTTCTCCTTTTTCTTCTACTTATTCACCTTTTTCATTATCAACATCTACTCGTCTTCTCATCCTTTTCTTTTTCTTCTTTTTCTTTTTCTGCTATTTCTTCTATTTTTCTTCTTTTTCTCTTTCTTTCTCTTCTACTTCTATTCTTTTGTTTCTTCTTCTCTTTCTTTCTCTTCTACTTCTATTCTTTTGTTTCTTCTTCTCTTTCTTTCTCTTCTACTTCTATTCTTTTGCTTCTTCTTCTCTTTCTTCCTCTTCTACTTATATTCTTTTTCTTCTTCTTCTCTTTCTCTTCTACTTCTATTCTTTTTCTTCTCCTCCTCTTTCTTTCTCTTCTACTTCTATTCTTTTTCTTCTCCTCCTCTTTCTTTCTCTTCTACTTCTATTCTTTTTTCTTCTTCTCTTTCTTTCTCTTCTACTTCTATTCTTTTTCTTCTCCTCCTCTTTCTTTCTCTTCTACTTCTATTCTTTTTTTCTTCTTCTCTTTCTTTCCCTTCTACTTTTATTCTTTTTTCTTCTCCTCCTCTTTCTTTCTCTTCTACTTCTATTCTTTTTCTTCTCCTCCTCTTTCTTTCTCTTCTATTTCTATTCTTTTTCTTCTCCTCCTCTTTCTTTCTCTTCTACTTCTATTCTTCTTTTCTTCTTCTCTTTCTTTCCCTTCTACTTTTATTCTTTTTTCTTCTCCTCCTCTTTCTTTCTCTTCTACTTCTATTCTTTTTCTTCTCCTCCTCTTTCTTTCTCTTCTATTTCTATTCTTTTTCTTCTCCTCCTCTTTCTTTCTCTTCTACTTCTATTCTTCTTTTCTTCTTCTCTTTCTTTCCCTTCTACTTCTATTCTTTTTTCTTCTCCTCCTCTTTCTTTCTCTTCTACTTCTATTCTTTTTCTTCTACTCCTCTTTCTTTCTCTTCTACTTCTATTCTTTTTTCTTCTCCTCCTCTTTCTTTCTCTTCTACTTCTATTCTTTTTCTTCTCCTCCTCTTTCTTTCTCTTCTACTTCTATTCTTTTTTCTTCTTCTCTTTCTTTCCTTTCTACTTCTATTCTTTTTTCTTCTCCTCCTCTTTCTTTCTCTTCTACTTCTATTCTTTTTCTTCTCCTCCTCTTTCTTTCTCTTCTACTTCTATTCTTTTTTCTTCTTCTCTTTCTTTCCCTTCTACTTCTATTCTTTTTCTTCTCCTCCTCTTTCTTTCTCTTCTACTTTTATTGTTTTTTTCTTCTTCTCTTTCTTTCTTTTCTACTTCTTCTATTCTTTTTCTTCTTCTCCTTTTATTTCTTCTCTTTCTTTTCCTTCCTTTCCTTCTACTTCTTGAAATACTTGATAAACCTCTGCTATTCATTTCCTTTAATTTTAAGCTATATATTTCTTCCTTGTCTCTTCTTTATTCTACTTTTCCATTTCTTTTTCTCTTCTTCGGTAATTCTTCATCTCGGCTCGCATTGAAACACCGATTTCCGTACGATCAGTAACGTTAAACCTGGTCAGTGTCTAGATGGGTAACCGCTTATGAAATAGCAGGTGCCGTAAGCTTGGATGTGCAGGTGGTGTAATAGATAATCGTTCGGAATAGTTTAACTGAGAAACGAGTTCCATTTCTTGTCGCGTTCGTTATATTCACTTATACCCAAAATTTAAAGAAAAAATACTAAAAATATATTAATTCAGTTCATCTCCCTACATCTATGGGTTAATTAGTAAGATTTGTCATTAAACCGTTCTTATTTTTTAAAAAATCATTACTGCAATTTAGAAATATTTTCTGGCTTTAAATAACCTAAGGCGTAGAAAACATATCAATAAAGTCTTAATCTCTTCGCTAATTCTTTGTCCCATTCTCATTATTTGCAGGATTACGGCCATATCACGTTGAATACACCGTTTCTCGCTCGATCACCAAAGTTAAGCAACATTGAACCTTGTCAGTACTTAGATGGGTGACTGCTTGGGAATACCAGGTGCTGTAAGCGTTTAGTGACTGATGTGCGTTGTGGTGCAGTGGATATTGGCTCGGAAAGAGAAATCAGTGAGCCGAGTTCAAATTCCAGTTGAATACCCTGCATTCACTTAAGCACTGGTACCCTTGGGAAAGGTATTAATCCGTCCCTTCCCTCTAGTTATGGGTTAAATAAAAAGGGCAGAACTTAGGGACCCTGTCCTTATAAACGAATCCCAATGAATCTTGATACTTGAAAAGAAAAAATATTACTAGACACAAAACGTATATAAAAACAATAAATTGTTGAAAGAAAAAGGTATTACTAGCAATAAATAAAATTTAGTTGGCAATAAATGACCAGCCGAGGTTAATATGCCATAAAAACAAAACAACCAATCATTATTTTCCCTACTCTTTTTTTTTCCGTTAATTTTCCCGCCTTTTTTATTCTTATTTTTTTTATACATACTTCGTCCACTTTTTCTTGCCTCCTATTATTTGCTGCAAAGTATTATTTTTTTTCTGTTTGAGATTCGTGTTGTACCTTTTTTAAAAGTTTTTTTCTTTTTCGAGGCGTCCAGAGTTTATGTGCACCAACATTTTTTTTTTGTTTTCGATATTTGCATTCAACGTTTTTTTTTTATAAATTCTTGTTTCGAAGCGTCTATACTTTATATGCCCGCCGAAATTATATTTTTTCTTTTTTATTTTTCGATACTTGAATTCGACATTTTTTTTTAATAACTTCTATTTCGAAGCGTCCTATACTTTATGCGACCGACCAATGGATTTTTTCTTTTATTTTTTCGATTTTTGCATTAAACTTTTTCTTTTTATATACCTTCTGTTTCAAAGTATCTAAACATTATATGCCGAACTAAGTATCATTGTCTTTTTTTACGATCTCTACATTCAACATTTTTTATACCTTCTGTTTCGAATCGTCCATACTTTATATGCTCGACCAAATATATTTTTTTTTAGATTTTCGATCATTTCATTCAAGATCTTTTTCTATATCTTCTTCTACTTCGAAGCATTTATATCTACCAGACTAAGTGTTTCTTTTTCTTTTTTCTTTTTTCAGTCATTGCATTCAACATTGTTTTATAGCTTCTTCGGTTTCGAAACTTCAATACTTTATATACCCGGCCGTTGGTCATTTTTTTCTTTTCGTTCTTTGCGTTCAAGATTTTTAATACTTTCTACTTCCGTATTTAATATGTCCAAAGTTGATTGGACCGAACAAGTATTATTTTTCTTTGTCTTTGCATTGTATCTTTGTTACTCTTCAGATTCACCATTTCATTGTTAATTTCTCTATTTTGCTACTTAAATTACTATCTTCGCTTTTCTTTTTTCTTTTTAAAGAAGTCACTGATGCCTCCTCAACAGGTGTTTACCCGTGCAACCAGACTGGCAACTGGGTCCCACCCATTCACAGTCAGGTTAGCCAAACGCAGACGACAATTCTACTCCTGCAGCTTCCTCTCTCGCACTTCCCGCCTGTGGAACTCACTCCCGTATTCTTGCTTTCCTGACGGCTACGACCTCCAGAAATTTAAAAGCAAAGTCAATACTCATCTACTAACCACTGGCCTCTAGCTCTCTCCCCTCCCCTGTATAACCTTCCCTTTCTCTCCGCCCATGTATCTGTCATTGCACCTGCTTTCTCAGCTTTCTATTGTTCCTTTCTAACTAGCTTGTACTCCTCACTCTTTTCTAATTAATCTTTTTACATTTATGTAACCCCCTGCACATCAGTGGCGTTTCTGCCTTGCTCGGGGTGAAATGATTAAAAAAAAAAAAAAAAAAAAAAATTCTTGTTACTGTAACAAATACCTGGTCTTCATTTTTTTTCTACTTTTTTTTTACAATCATATCGCCACAAACAAGGCAGTTTACTGCCACTGGTGTGCAAAGGGTTATATCGGAGGAAAGTTATGAGAAAGAGTGACAGGTTATAGAGGGTGTCAGAAAGTGGGTAAAAAAGGATGAGAATACTGATGAGAGTGGAGTGGACGGAGAAAAGAGCATGAGAGAGAGGATGCAGGTTAGTGAGATAAGAGATGACTACTGACTTTACATTTAAATTCTTGGAGATTGTAGTTGTCGGGGAAGCAAGTAAATGGAAAGGAATTCCACAAGTGGGAAGTGCGAGAAAAGAAGCTGATGGAGCAGAATTTGCGTTTACATTTCATTGGTTTCACAGTAAAAGGGTGGGACCTAGTTGCTAATCATGTGGCGCGTATAAATTCATGCACAGTGTCACCAGGGAGCTAAGTTCGTCGGAGCAGAAGCCGTGAAAGTATTTATAGAACAGACACAGGGAAGCCACACTACTCCGGTGAAAAAGTGACTATATCTGAGCTGCCAAGTCGGATCGATCTCCGTTGGAGTTTGTTAAGGAGCCCTAGGAGGATAGCAGGGGCACCCGGCCAGATATGGCAACGGTAACCAATGCACGGGCGGATGGTAGATTTGTATATATGCAGGATTGTTTCAAACGGGAAAAACTTCCTAGCCCTGCACAAAGAACCGGCCTTCTTAGCAGCAAAGTTACCTATGAATGCTATGTAGTTATTCCACTTGAGGTCTGATGCGAGAGTTAATATTCCACCAAACACAAATCAAGGACTTCTGTTGACTCGTTTCTAGTTTTGGTGTTAGCCGTGATTTCACATTTTATAGTAGCTACAAGCTTTTCGTTTTCTGTTAACGCGCTAATCCTGTTTTATAGCTTACGGCCATATCGTGTTGAATACACCGGTTCTCGCCCCATCACCGAAGTTAAGCAACGTCGAGCCTGGTCAGTACTTAGATAGGTGACCGTTTGGGAACACCAGGCGCTGTAAGCGTTTCTTAGCGGAGGTGCGTTGTGGCGCAGTGGATATCGGCTCGGAAAGAGAAATCGGGGAGCCGATTTTGAATTCCACTCGAATGCCCTGCATTCACTTTCGCGCTAATACCCTTGGAAAAGGTTATGAGTTAAATAGCAGGACAGATTGGGTTCTATAACCTTGACTGGCAACCAATCAAGGGTAAGGTAGGACTTGGGACCCTACTCTTGAACAAATCCCAATGAATCTTTCTCCATCTGCTTGGGAGGAAGCCGGCTCAACCCAACCAGGGTGAACACCATACAGATATGTAAACCTATTTTCATCAGCCTTAACAAGGTGATGACAAAATGAAAGGTCAACATTTCCCATTAAAAAAAAGCATATTTTAGAATGCTTTGTAGGATTCCCAAGCGAAATCTCATTGATGATGCCAAAGTTGCAAGTTTTCCCTTAAGATTTCGTAGACAATTCAACATGTCAGATTTTCACATCGAACATCTCCTTCGACGTCTATTCGATTCATCGTTTCTTTGAAAATCTCTTAATTGTGTGTGTGCCGTTCATTCAGAGCAAGGCTTTTCGTATACATAGGAATTGCTTCAACTCTTATACAGGGTGTCCATAAAGGTCGTGTGCACTTTAAAAGATTTTTAACTTTATTTGTATTTGGGATAGAAATAATTTGTAAAAAGGATTAGAAAGAAGTAAAGCTATATTTTTTGAGGTTTTAATGAAATGTTATTTAGGTTTCCACATGTCCTCCATCATTAGTAATACAAAGAGTAATACGATTTTTGCAGTTCACGGAAAACATTTGCCATCGGATTTACAGTGATGCGTGAAATCACATTAGTATCAATAACTATACTTAAAACTAGGTACATTGAACTTTATAACATTTTTACAGATTAGTTCTATCACAAATAAAAATAAAGTTATAAATTTTTTACACTGCACACGGACTTTACGGACACACTGTATACGAGCCTTGACTTCATATGCATACGAAACATATATATTTAGATGCATGTGTAGCAGTAATTCCCTACTGCAATTCATATATTAAACCTGTCTAATATTCCACTTTTTAAACGTATTATCATCCCCGGAGTTAAACTCTGAAATGCAGTCTAAACAAGACACTGTCAGATAAAAAAGATGATGGACTAATTATAGACGGAGTTTCCTGTTTATCTTTATTTTGTATTTTGTTAGTTGATTCATATTTAGACGCAAAGAAATACGAAGTTACTTTTCGAACAACTTAAAATTACTAGCTTCTCTTGCACAGTAGCACTTTCGGAGATATGAACATCAAGTTTTCCAGGCTTTCTTATAGATAATTTGACACTCCTATTGAAAATAATAGGGACATGCAAAATCAGCGGGTAAACTACCTAATGATCTTGTCTCAATGGGTGGAACCACAAAGTCAGAGAGGGATGGTAAAAAGAGAAGCATTGCCAAGAACTACATAAGACAAGAAAGTGTGGAAAACCTGGAAAAAGAGCAATTAAGAGGCGGTTTCATGCTCTTCAAAACCGCCAATCTCACGTCCGGAGGCCTTGGATTGTCATATCCAGAACTATTGAAGAATGGAGTCAGATGTTCCAAGGAGCGATACAATGACAAAGCCATTTATTTGTCAAGTATCTTTAACAAATTTGATTTGTTCCACTTGAGATCTGGAGTAAAGTTGGGACCGGATAAATGGATTCTTATTGAAAGTGAAATCTTTCATTGTGAATGGATGCAATTGAAAATGTTCATGCTGAATTCTAGTCGAATTCATTGCATTCGTTTACGTGCTAATACCCTTGAGAATCTCTTTTCCCCTCAGCTATGGGTAAATAGCAGGCTTGATTCTGTAGCTTTAGATGGCAACCAGTCTACAACAATAAGAACTGGCAAGCTACTGCAGGAACATTTTCACAAAACATGCGGTTGGGGACCGTTTGTGGGGCCAAAAAAGAAATCCCATGAAACTTCTTATAAGGGAAAAGCCTGCTCAACCAGCACAGTGGGAATCCCTCTACGAGCACAAGTTCAATATAAATATATACTATTTTTTACGCATTGTAGATATGTTATCATGATAGGTCCTTTGCCCTATTTATCGATGTAGGGGGAATGTTTGACAGTAACTATCTCATGTTTAAATCCATAAGTTAATGTCGCGTTTAAGGGGCCTCATGGAGTACGAATTATTTTTCCACGGTGCATCTCCTTCCCCAACATTCGTAAGTCTATCGCTATTTCCATGGCAAACGTTCAAACGATCTCCATTATTTAGTTCCATCAGTTCAGTTCAGACCTTTACATCTAAAACCCGTGGTACTACTCCAACCGGATTTCAATTGGAGTAGATAGACTAAACTATCGCCCGGTTCACACTCCACCCACGTCTATTGAACAGGTGAAGAGGCTCATCTATGTTCCCTGTTTAGGATGTGGTTTCCGGCTTTCTCTTTTCCTATCTTTTCACTTTTTTCTTTTTTCTTTTTTTTTCAATTGGAGTAGATAGACCAAACTATCGACCGGTTCACACTCTACCCACGTCTATTGAACAGGTGAAGAGACTCATCCTTTGTTCCCTGTTTAGGATGTGGTTTCCGGCTTTCTCTTTTCCAATCTTTTCATTCTTTTCTTTTTTTTCAAATGGAGTAGATAAACTAAACTATCGCCCGGTTCGCACTCCACCAACGTCTATTGAACAGGTGAAGAGGCTCATCTCTTGTTCCCTGTTTAGGATGTGGTTTCCGGCTTTCTCTTTTCCAATCTTTTCACTTTTTTCTTTTTTCTTTTTTTCAATTGGAGTAGATAGACCAAACTATCGACCGGTTCACACTCCACCCACGTCTATTGAACAGGTGAAGTGACTCATCCCTTGTTCCCTGTTTAGGATGTGGTTTCCGGCTTTCTCTTTTCCAATCTTTTCACTCTTTTCTTTTTTCTTTTTTCTCAAATGGAGTAGATAGACTAAACTATCGCCCGGTTCAAACTCCACCAACGTCTATTGAACAGGTGAAGAGACTCATCCCTTGTTCCCTGTTTAGGATGTGGTTTTCGGCTTTCTCTTCTCCTATCTTTTCATTCTTTTCTTTTTTCTTTTTTTTCAATTGGAGTAGATAGACTAAACTATCGACCGGTTCACACGCCACCCACGTCTATTGAACGGGTGAAGAGGCTCATCCCTTGTTTCCTGTTTAGGATGTGGTTTCCGGCTTTCTCTTTTCCAATCTTATTCACTCTTACATAGCCCCCTGCACATCAGTGGCGTTACCGCCTTGCTCGGGGTGATATGATTAAAAAAAAAATTAATCACGTACATTTTATTATTAAGAACAAGGTACCACTCAAACAGATTTGAAGATTGCAAACCTCTGCCAAGGCAATTCTAAATCTGTTGCTAATCTCAGCGATTAGCAACAGATGGTTATTTAGGATTATTTTAATGACTTTTTGAAATCTAAACTATCAATTTTCTATTTACAAAAAAAAAACTTTATTAAATTAATCGTTCTATCTACCAAATTTTATTTTTTAAGATGGTAGCTATTTTTAATTTTAATTTCATTTTCATATCTGCCAAGCATTGTTTCATATTCATCTGGATGTAGTTGGTGAATATATATATATATATAAGCATATGTTTGGTAGGGATGGAATAAAATTCCGTATCTAAAGAAACACTAGTCTTAAAAAAAGTGCTCAATACAAAGAAGAACGAATAATATATATTTTATTTTTAATCATATCACCCCAAGCAAGGCGGTAACACCACTGATGTGCAGGGGGCTACGTAAGAGTGAAAAGATTAGAAAAGAGAAATCCGGAAACCACATCCTAAAAGGGAACAAGGGATGAACCTCTTCACCTGTTCAATGGACGTGGGAGGAGTGTGGACCGGGCGATAGTTTAGTTTATCTACTCCAATTGAAAAAAAAAGAGTAAAAAGTTTGGAAAAGAGAAAGCCGGAAATCACATCCTAAACAGGGAACAAGGGATGAGCCACTTCACCTGTGAAATAAACGTGGGAGGAATATGAACCGGGCGATATTTTAGTCTATCTACTCCAAAAGTAAATATGTTATAATATTACGACAAAAGGAGCCATTTTGTTTCGACACTATCTGTTTAATATGACACAAATAGTGTCGAAATAAAATGGGGCTACTTTTGACGTGATGTCATAACTTATTTATGTTATAAGTTCTCTCTCTCTCTCTCTCTCTCTCTCTCTGTATATACATATATATATATATATTGAATGTTTCACCCCAGGCAAGGCGGTACCGCCATTAAAAGTAAATGTTTAGATAGGAGAGTGAAGAGTGAAGAGAAAAACGAATCAATATATATATATATATATATATATATATATATATATATATATACAGTACACTAAATCTAAAATTGACTGTTACGGTTTTCGTCTTGGGTTTTTTTTTTCTTTCAAACAAGCACTTGACGCATTGTTCTTGTACTTGGTTTGTTTCTTTTTTTTCTTCCCCTGTATTTAACCTACGAGGTAGTCCTCGTTGGGTTACTGACGATTTAAGTTACTGATAGGTTAGCATCGGACATTAGTCTATGATAATTAGTGTTGCTTTATTGTCATTACGTATATTAATATTTATATATATATATATATATATATATATATATATATATGTGTGTGTGTGTGTGTGTGTGTGTGTGTGTGTGTGTGTGTGTGTGTGTGTGTGGCAAAAAAGTAAATAGTATTAAAAATTTAGCTGAAAAATTGGAAGTGTTCGTTTTTGCTTTTTATTAACCCAAAGTTGTAATTTGACTCATTTTTTTGGTTTGTTTTGTAATTTTTTTTTCTTTTGAATAATAAATGCTAAATTAATATTAAATAATATTTTCGTGATAAAATATTGCTTTCAGAAAACAGAAACAGGTAAAGGAACATAGGGGAGATAATTCAGTGTGTTTCATGGGAAACGTATAAAAATATATTAGTAAATCAACTGGAAAAATATCTCAGAAAGTTTATTCCATAACGAATTGAGCCAAAAATCTAATCAGTTCGTGTCAACCTTAAGGCCAGACATCTCTGAAGTTTTTTTAATCTGAATCCATCCAGCGGGTTTTGAGATATCTTGACCACGGACAGACAAGCAAACAGACAAAAACAAACATAATTAAATAAAAGCCAAAGAGACAAACGCGACCGAATACAATAACCCCACTTTCAGGAGAGTGTAGTAAACAAGGTTCACAAGAAGGATGAGAAAGTTTTCAGTACAACTAGGAAAGAGTAGCCACCAAAAAGACAAAACATCTTATAGTCATGATATTGATATCGGATTGAGTGACGCTCCTCCAAGTGTACGTCCAATCCCTACGTCCTTTCTATGAATGAGCTCTTCTTTCTGGTACCTCGACTTCATCAATTTAAGTGAAGTAGTAACGAATTCAGCAGATTTACAATGATAGAAAGCGGGGTAAGACAAAGATGTGTCTTTTCACCGGATCTATTTAACTTGTACAGCGAAATTATTCTGAGGACACTAGAAGTTATGCCAGAATTTGTCATCGGAAGCCACAATTTAAACAAGATAAGATACGCAGATGATACAGTGCTGATAGGAGACACGGAAAGGAAACTATAAGACCTCCTACAGAAGTTAGCTGAAGAGAGTGACAAGAAAGGACTACAAATAAACTGCAAGAAAACCGAATGCACGGTCATCAGCAAAAAGGGTAGCCCAAAATGTCAAATATAGGTAGGGATATTAAAATCAAGCAGGTACAAAAATTTCAATCCTGGGAAGTGTGATAACAGTAGACAGAGATCCGAAGGCAAATTGGCATGGCGAAAGAAGCATTCCAGAAGTTGAGTAAAGTATAAAGACACAGGACAATTTTATTAGAAACAACGAAGAGAGTACTGGATTGTTATGTGATGTCAGTTCTTCAATATGGCAGTGAATGCTGGACAATATCATCAAAGATGAAGGAAAAACTTGAAGCAACTGGAATGTAAAAGGATGCTGCGAATATTATGGATCGAGCATGTGAGCAATGATGAGGTTTTGGAAATGATGGAAACAAAAAGGAAATTAATTCTGAGCATCAGAAAGAGACAGCTGAAGTTCCTGGGACATGCAATGAGGAAGGAGGGCTTGGTGAACCTGATACTAACAGGCCAGATAGAGGAAAAAAGAGACAGGGAAAAGCAGCGGATAACATATTTGAAGGACCTGATCAGGTGACTGACAGAACGAAGGTTGTGTGGTGTAACAGGATACAGCGTGCTAAGAGCCTCCAGGGATAGGGAGACGTCCTGAAAGGACATGACACATACAAGAAATCGGGAAGCCGAGTTCGAATTCCAGTTGAATTCCTTGCATTCACTTACGCGCAAATATCCTTGGGAAAGATATTAATCCGTCTCTTCCTTCCAGTTATGGGTTAAATAACAGGATAGATTGGGTTCTATAGCCTTTGTCGGCAACCAGTCTACCATAGACAATAATGGTAACCTACTGCGGGATAAACTTCTGCCCAGTCAGTCATGTCTCTTTCGAGACATGATCGCCCAAGCGTGTAACACGTGTAACTGACTGAGTAGTTTGGTATCTAGGCTTCATCATTTGACCGTTGGAATTGCTACATCCAACTGCAATATTTTAATAGTTTCTTTTCTCGCATGTTTTCCGTTGAACATTTCACGAGATTCTTGCTTACGTGTCAACTATGAAATTTAAAATTGTAAGCACAACGCCCATCGACATTTCTTTTTTCTTTATACCTGTTCTCTTATTGTCCTTTCTTCTCAGTAATGTTTTCTCGGTTGCCTTTACATTCAGTAAAACTTTTGCATCTTAATGCTTTCATCAGTTTGTTAGGGATGAAAAAATGAAATGATCGTTTTTTTTTAGTTCTTTTATTGATTGAGTGGTATTTGAGTATTTATTTTAATGATTGACTTTTGTTGCCCTTTTATTGATCGAATAATACCATTCTTTCTTCTTTCTTTCATTGAATGAATCATTCTTTTTTCTTTCTTTTCAGTATTACTTTTTCGTATTTTATTGACTGAGTGATATTCGGATTCATCACTGGCGGCTATAATCTCAACAATATCCGATACGCGGATGACACAGTGCTGATAGTAGACACGGAAAGGAAAATGCAGGACCTTCTACAGAAGTTAGCAAAAGAAAGTGAAATAAAAGATTGAGTATAAACCTCAAGAAGACTGAATGTATGGTCATCAGCAAAAACATGAAACCAATATGCGAACTGCAAGTTGGGGAATCTAAAATAAAACAAGCAAAAAGAGTTAAATACTTGTTGAGTATTTTGTTGCCCATTTATTGAACGAATAATACCATTCTTCTTTCTTTCATTTAATGACTAATTATTTAGTAATTTTGTAAAAGAATGATACCTTTATTTTTGACTTCTTTTTGATAATGAAAAATATTTTCTACATTTAATGACTGAATTAAATCACTCGTTTTATTTTGATCTTTTTATGATCGGTTTTGTTAATCTTTTCTCACTTTTTTTATTAATTCATACAGTTGATTTATTCATGAATTTCTTTCGTATTTTTTTTCATGAATGTAATCAATTTAATTTTTCTTATATTTCATGCTCTCTGTTAGTTTTTGACTTTCTTTTGTACTTTTATTGATTAAGTGATATTTGAGCGGTTTGTGTAAATAGATGTTAGAGCGAGGTTTGCGAGATACCAAGAAGAAAAATATTAAGAACGACAAGAGACAGTGCCATAGAAATTCCTTGATCGCCTACGACCCGAAAAGACACGGCACACGAAGAAGAAGAATTGACAGTCTGTATCATTTTTTTTACTTCCTTTTTTAATCATTACTTTTTTTCGTCCTTTCATTGAATGAATCATTCTTTTTTCTTTCTTTTCAGGATTGTTTTTCGTATTTTATTGACTGAGTGATATTCGGATTCATCACTGGCGGCTATAATCTCAACAATATCCGATACGCGGATGACACAGTGCTGATAGTAGACACGGAAAGGAAAATGCAGGACCTTCTACAGAAGTTAGCAAAAGAAAGTGGAATAAAAGATTGAGTATAAACCTCAAGAAAACTGAATGTATGGTCATCAGCAAAATCATGAAACCAATATGCCAACTACAATTTACAGAATCTAAAATAAAACAAGTAAAAAGAGTTAAATACTTGTTGAGTATTTTGTTGCCCTTTTATTGATGGAATAATACCATTCTTCTTTCTTTCATTTAATGACTAATCATTTAGTAATTTTGTAAAAGAATGATACCTTTCTTTTTTGCTTCCTTTTTGATGACGAAAAATATTTTCTGCATTTAATGATTGAATTAAATCATTCGTTTTATTTTGATCTTTTTATGATCGGTTACGTGAATCTTTTCTCACGTTTTTTATGAATTCATACAGTCGATTTATTCATTAATTTCTTTCGTATTTTTTTCATTGAATGTAATCAATTTATTTTTTCTTATATTTCAGGCTCTCTGTTAACTGTTAACTTTCTTTTGTACTTTTATTGATTAAGTGATATTCCTTTTTCCTCCTTTTGTATAAGTGATTTTTCATCCTTACATTGAATGGGTGATATGATTATTTTTTCACGCTTTTGAAGATTGCTTTTAGCGTATTTTCATTGTCTTAGTAATATCATTCAATTTTTGTCCTTTCTTTGACTGATTGAATTATTTATCCTGTCATTGACTGAGATACATCATTCGTTTTATTTCTTTTCTTTTATGATTACTTTTTCTTCATTTTATTGACTGAGTGATATTCTTCTTTCCTCCTTTCATCAGTTATTGCTTTTTTTATTGACTGACAGCTATCATTCTTTTGATTTCCTTTATTTTCATGAGTGATTTTAGAGGAACTTATATTGAGTGATATTATACTTATTATACTTGAACTTACATTGAGTGATATTATACTTAATATACTTGAACTCATATTGAGTGATATTATACTTATTATACTTGAACTTATATTTAGTTATATTATATTTATTATACTTGAACTTATATTGAGTGATATTATACTTATTATACTTGAACTTATATTGAGTGATATTATACTTATTATACTTGAACTTATATTGAGTGATATTATACTTATTATACGTGAACTTATATTCAGTGATATTATACTTATTATACTTGAACTTATATTCAGTGATATTCATTTTTGCTTTCTTCTAATGATTTTTTTCTTCTATTGACTGTATTATAAAATTTAATTTTTCCTTTTCTTTTAAGATTGATTATTGGCCTTTCATTGAATTCTTTTTTATTGTATTTTTAGTGATTTTGTGATATCATTTTCTTTCAGACCTTACTTTTAATAAGAGATTTTATTCGTCTTTTTATTGACTGAATGATATCATTCTTTTTCTCCCTTTTTAAGTTATTTAAGGAGCGATTTCTTTCGTCTTTTTATTGACTGAATGATATCATTCTTTTTCTTTCTTTTAATTATTTTAATGAACGATTTTATTCGTCCTGTTATTGACTGAATGATATCATTCTTTTTCTCCCTTTTTAAATTATTTAAGGAGCGATTTCTTTTGTCTTTTTATTGACTGAATGATATCATTCTTTTTCTCCCTTTTTAAATTATTTGAGGAGCGATTTCTTTCGTCTTTTTATTGACTGAATGATATCATTATTTTTCTTTCTTTTAATTATTTTAATGAACGATTTTATTCGTCTTTTTATTGACTGAATGATATCATTCTTTTTCTCCCTTTTTAAATTATTTAAGGAGCGATTTCTTTTGTCTTTTTATTGACTGAATGATATCATTCTTTTTCTCCCTTTTTAAATTATTTAAGGATCGATTTCTTTCGTCTTTTTATTGACTGAATTATATCATTCTCTTTTTTTCTTTTAATTATTTTAATGAACGATTTTATTCGTCTTTTTATTGACTGAATGATATCATTCTTTTTCTCCCTTTTTAAATTATTTAAGGAGCGATTTCTTTTGTCTTTTTATTGACTGAATGATATCATTCTTTTTCTTTCTTTTAATTATTTTAATGAACGATTTTATTCGTCTTCTTATTGACTGAATGATATCATTCTTTTTCTCCCTTTTTAAATTATTTAAGGAGCGATTTCTTTTGTCTTTTTATTGACTGAATGATATCATTCTTTTTCTTTCTTTTAATTATTTTAATGAACGATTTTATTCGTCTTTTTTTTGACTGAATGATATCATTCTTTTTCTTCTTTCTTTTAATTATTGCTATTTTTGTCATTATATTGACTGAGCAATATAATTCTTTTTACTTTCTATTAATGATTTTTTCGACGTTTCTTTGTTCCACTAGTATCATTCTCTTTCCGATCTTTCTTTTATAAATTATTTTATTCCTATTTTTATTGACTGAATGATATTATTTTCTCTTCTTTTCTTTCATAGATCACATTTTTCATCAGTTAATTGTTTGAGTGCTACACTTTTTCTTCGTCTTTTAAACGATTGCATTATTCTTCTTTTTATTTACTGAGTGATATCATTCTTTTTCCTTCCATTTTTTAATGGCTGCATTTTTCGTAGACTGAGAGATATTCTTTTTTCTTCCTTTCTTTTAATGTTTGAATTTTTTGTCTTTTCATCGTCTGAACTTTTTTCTTATGAGTATTATTCATCCATTTATTGAGAGAAATATATTCTTCTTTCTTTCGTTTTTCGTTTAAGATTATATTTTTCATCCATTTTTTTGCGTAGTAATATCATTCTTTGTTTATCATTTTTTTAAATGATTGCTTTTTTTATTCAATCATTGGCAGGGATCTTCTTTTTTCTCTCTTTCTTTTAATTATATTTTTATCCATTCATTGGTTGAATGAGATTGTTTGTTCTTCTTTTTATTTAATGATTGATTTTTGCCATTTTCTTGACTAAGAGACAATCTTGTTTATTCCTCACTTTTAATGATTGCTTTGTCTGTCCGTTCATTGACTGAATGATATAATTTTTTTAGTTATTTTTAAATTATTGATTTAATCAATCCTTTATTTGGTGAGTGATGCTATTGTTTTTTCTTATTTATTTATTTGATATTATTTTTGTATTTTTAATGAATGAGTGATATACTTTTTTTTCTTTTGTCAATGGTTACTCTTTCCGTCCTTTCATTGACTTTTTTTATAAGCGTTTCACCCAGAGCAAGGCATGTCACTGCCACTACTGCGCAGGGGGCTACATAGAGTGGAGAAAGGATGGTTAAATATAGGAAATGTCAGAGGGTGGGTGATAGGCGGGTAGGGATACCGAGAATGGTTAAATATAGGAAATGTCAGAGGGTGGGTGATAGGCGCGTAGGGATACCGAGAATGGTTAAATATAGGAAATGTCAGAGGGTGGGTGATAGGCGGGTAAGGATACCGAGAATGGTTAAATATAGGAAATGTCAGATGTTGGGTGATAGGCGGGTAGGGATACCGAGAATGGTTAAATATAGGAAATGTCAGAGGGTGGGTGATAGGCGGGTAAGGATACCGAGAATGGTTAAATATAGGAAATGTCAGAGAGTGGGTGATAGGCGGGTAAGGATACCGAGAATGAAGGTTGGGTAGATGAGAGTGTTCTGAGAATAATTGGGAGTAAGTGTGATAGGAGGTGTCTATTGACCCTACATTTAAACACCTGGAGATTGTAGCTGTCGGGAAAGCAGACTTGTGGACGGGAGTTCCACAGGCGGGAAGCGCGAGAAAAGAAGCTGTTGGAGTAGAATTTACGGTTACATCTTATCTGTTTAACTGTAAAAGGGTGGACCTAGTTGCTAATCTAGTATCTCATGTAAATTCGTGCTTAGGCGGCACCAGTGATCTAAGTTCATCGGAGCAGAAGCCATGAAAGTAATTGTAGAAGAGGCACAGGGAAGCCACATCACGCCTGTGAGAGAGTGGTTGCAGCAGGTCTGCCAAGTCAGTATAAACCACGTTACATATCCTCCTTTGTATTTTGTCAAGAAGCCCAAGGAGAGTAGCAGGGGCACCCGACCAGATATGGCAGCAATATTCAATACACAGACTGTGTTTTCTTCCTCTTTTTCTCCCTTTTTTATATGATTGCTTTATTTTTTCTTTAGATTGATTGATCGATATCATTCCTTTTTATTTCTTTTTGTAATGATTGCTTCTTTTGTCCTTTTATTGTCTGAATTATTTCCTTTTTCAGCTAATGATTGCTGTTATCAATATCATTCGTTTATTTTTCTTTCTTTAGTGATTAAGTTTTTTCGTCCTTTCATTGTCTGAGTGATATAATTCTTTCTTCGTTCCTTTTTAATGTGTCCTTATAATTTTCTTTTTATTGACTTTATGTTACCTTTTTTAAATCACTACTTCTAGTCATTGCATTTTTTGTTCTTTTCATAGATTTTTTTCTCTTTTCTCTTAATTATTTTCTTTTATGGTCTTTTCTTTGACTATCATTCTTTTTAATTTCTTACATTTAATGGTTGCATTTTTTATCCCTTATTGACTGAGTTATATCTTTCTTTTACGATTTATTTTTATTTCTTATATTTACTTCGTGATATCATTCTTTTTTTTCTTTCTTTCAGGAATTTCTTTTTTTCGTCTTTTCCTTGTTCTGGTGATATTGTGAGATAACAAATTAAGAATTAAACTCAACCTTTTTCTTCACTTTTACAAAAAATCACAATGACGTGTGAGATCCTGTTTTTTCCAAGTAGAAAAAAGAATTGACCATGTGCTTAAAAAAAAGTTAAAACCGGATTTCGCAAGTAGATGTTAAATTGGTTTTCTGGCCAATGAGAGAAATTGCAAGACTAAAAAGAACTTCGCGAATCATTGCAAAAAGACTAAATACTTTAAAACTCCCCAATCAGCGTCAGTCAGTCAGGATGGAAGCAGCAGAGGCGACAAGCTAAATGTAACGGGAAAAGCTTGAAGCCGACCCGGCCATTTGTTCTCTTTCTTGTTCTTTCTCGTGTGCTAATTTCTTTTACTTTTTCTTCTCCACCCAAAGACATTCCTATCAAACAACGTTCATACATACATACGTACGTACGCATAAACTCTTTTCAACAAATTACTACTACGAACTCTACCCTTAACTTCTAAATAATATTTCTAATTGAACATTAATTTATATGAATTCTTGTTATTCTTTCCTTTTAATAAATTTCTATTTTAACTTGAAAAATGTATATTTTGTTCTACTATTCCATTATTCTTCAACAAATATACACTTGCCCACCATACAAAACCTTCTTATGAAAACCTTCTGATGTAAACCTTCTGATAATTCTGATGATAACTCTGGATAAATCTTGTAAGCTGTAGGGAGTTTGATTAAATATGACACAAGGCCGAATTAATAAACATTAGCCATCTCTCTACAGCTTCAATATAATTCATTTCTTCTGTCTTTTAATGATTGTTTTTTCGTACTTTTTTTAACTGTGATATTCCCTTTCCTTCTGTTTTATTAATGATTGTTAAATTTGTGATATCTTGTTGTTTTTACTTTCTTTTTATAAGTGATTTTTTCGTTTTTAGCAGACAAAGTAAAGAAAATGCAGGGCTTCCAACAGAAAATAGCAAGAAAAAACAAGAATAAAAGACTGAGCATAAACTTCAAGAAAGCAGAATGTATGGTCATCAGCAAAAAGAAGATTCCAGTATGCCAACTACAGTGCGGAGAAGCTAAAAAAAAAAAAAATAAAGAGATTTATATACATGGGAAGTATTTTAACAGAAGATAGAAAGTGCGACAATGTGGTCCAAAGACGCATTGGCATGGTGAATGACGCATTTCAAAAGCTAAACAGAGTACTGAGAGACAGGAAAATCTCGTAGAAAAAAAAGAAAGTGCTGGATTGCTATGTGATATCTGTTCTTCTGTATGGCAGTGAATGTTGGGAAATCTCATCAAAAGTGAGGGAGAAGCTTGAGGCAGCAGAAAAGTGGTTTTGCAGAAGGATGCTGAGGATACCAAGGACTAAGCACATGAGCAACGATGATGTATTGGAGAGAATGCAAACGAGAAGAAAACTCATACTTAACATCAGAAAAAGACAGATGAGGTTCCTGGGAGGGTCACGTAATGAGAAAGAAGAACCTGGAGAATTTGATACTCACAAGGTGGATAGAGAGAGACAGGGGAAAGCAACACTGGCCATATTTGAGCGGCTTGTGCAAATATATGACAGAAAAGAAGCTTGGGAGAGATACTAAGAAGAAAAATATTAAGAACGACAAGAGACAGGGCCAAGGAAATTCTATGATCGCCTACGACCCGAAAAGACACGGCACACGAAGAAGAAGAATTGACAGTTTGTATCATTTTTTTTACTTCCTTTTTTAATCATTACTTTTTTCGTCATTTCATTGAACGAATCATTCTTTTTTTCTTTCTTTTCAGGATTGCTTTTTCGTATTTTATTGACTGAGTGATCGTTGTGGCGCAGTGGATATCGACTCGGAACGAGAAATCGGAGAGCCGAGTTCAAATTCCAGTTGAATCCATTGTATTCACTTACGCGCAAATACCCTTGGGAAAGGTATTAATCCGTCTATTCCCTCCAGTTATGGGTGAAATAACAGGACAGATTGGGTTCTATAGCCTTGGTCGGCAACCAGTCTACCGCAGAAAGCAATGGCAACCTACTGCGGGATAATCTTCTGCCCAGTCAGTCATGTCTCTTTCGAGACATGATCGCCCAAGCGTGTATCACGTATGGCACTTAACTGACTGACTGATCTTCGGATTCATCATTGGCGGCTATAATCTCAACAATATCCGATACGCGGATGACACAGTGCTGATAGAAGACACGGAAAGGAAAATGCAGGACCTTCTACAGAAGTTAGCAAATGAAAGTGAAAGGAAAGGACTGAGCATAAACCTCAAGAAAACTGAATCTATGGTCATCAGCAAAAAGATGAGACCAATATCCCAACTACAATTTGGAGAATCTAAAAAAAAAAACAACTAAAAAAATTCAAACACCTAGGGAGTGTTTTGATAGAGGATGGGAAATGCCACATGGAGATCCAGAAACGCATGTGCATGGCCAAAGACGCATTTCAGAAGCTAAGCAGAGTACTGAAAGACAGGAAAATCTCATTAGAAACAAAGAAAAGTGTGCTGGATTGCTATGTGATATATGTCCTTCAGTATGGAAGTGAATGCTGGACGATCTCATCAAAGATGAAAGAGATGCTCGAGGCAGCAGACATGTGGTTGTACAGAAGGATGCTGAGGATACCATAGACAGAGCACATGTGCAACGATGAGGTGTTGGAAATGATGCAAACGAGAAGAAAATTGATAATAAATATCAGGAAGAGACAAATGAGGTTCCTGGGACACGTAATGAGGAAAGAAGGCCTGGAGAACTTGATACATGTTAGATAAACGGAAGAATAGACAGGGGAAAGCAGCGCAAGACGTATTTGTTAGGACTGAACAAATGGTTGACGAAGCGGGGCTTAGAAGAGGTACCAAGAGAAAAAGTATTAAGAGCGTCAAGAGACAGAGCCAAGTGGAAGTCCATGATCGAAGGGACACGACACATGAAGAAGAAGATATTAGTTTTTCCTTCTCATCTATTAATGTTTTTTTTTTGCTCGTCCTTTGATTGCCTGAGAGATATCATTCTGTTTTTCTTCTTTCTGTTAATAATTGCCATTTTTGTCCTTTTATTGACTGAGAGATGTAATTTTTTCTCCTTCCGTTAATGATAGATTTTTTCGTCTTTTCGTCTTGGTATCATTATTTTTCTTTCTTTTAATGATTACTTTTTTTGTCTTGTTTGTTAACTTTCATTTTTCTTTCTTTTAATGGTTGCTTTTTTAAGTGTCTGAATGATATTACTCTTTCATTAGCTGTATGATATTTTTCTTTTTTTTTTTTTTCTTTATTAGAATGATTGCTTTGTTTGTCCTTTTTTGACTGAGTGATATCTTCCTTTTTTCTTAATTTCTTTTACTGGTTGCTTTTTTTCGTCATTTTACTGATTGAGTTATCTCATTCTTTTTACTTTTCCGTCTATGATTACTTTTATTCCTTATGTGATATCATGTGATATTCCTCTGTGATATCATTTTCCATCCTTTCTTTCAATGACTGTTTTTCGTTCTTTCAATTTCTTAGTGATATCACTCTTTTTTTCTTTCTTTTAAGAGTTAATGAATCCTACTTTTTACTTCATTGGTTTTTCCTTCAATAGAAATATTTATTTGTTTTTCTGTATTTTTCTTTGAATTATACTTTTAATTTCGTTTGTTATTTCTTTCATTAAACGTATTTTCTTCTTCTTGCATTGATTGATTGTCTGATTTAATTTATTGATCAGTTGACTGATTTCCTTTATTGATTGACTGATCTCTGTTATTCCTCTTATTCAATGAACTATTGATTTCTTGAATTATTCTTACTTTTATTGATTTTTGTTACTTTTATTCTGTCCTTTTTTCTTTCTTTTATAAATTTGTTTGCATTCAGCATTGTCTTATTTATTTATTCCCTTCTGATGATGATTTATTTCTTTTTTATTTCTTCTTTCTTTTATTTATTGAATATTTTTCTTGATTGATTGATTTCTATTGTTTATTGATTTGATTGATTAAAGTTTTCTATTCATATTTTCTTTTGTTTATTAATTTATTGATCAATTTTCATCGATTTATTGTCTTCTTCAAATAGGTTATTCGTTTCATTTGTTGAAAAATTTTTCCCTGTTTGTTGTTCATTAATGTCCTTATTGTTTTTTTGCATATTTTTATATTAATTCATTGATTTTTTATTTTAACCATTGACATAAGATTTTAGCACAACTTTCTTTAATTAATTCGTTTTAAAAATATTCGATTTTCAATAATTCATTTTATTTTTTTTATTCAAATTTTATTTTTTACTTCTTTATCTATTTAAATGTCTTTCTTATCATTTCACATTTTATTTCGTCTCCCATATCTATGTAAATGTCTTTCTTGTGAATTCACATTTTATTTGTTTTTCTACATATTTAAATGTCTTTCTTATGATTTCAAATTTTACTTCCTCTTCCTTACATATTTTAATGGCTTTTTATTGATTTCACATTTTATTTCCACTTCCTTACATATTTAAATGGCTTTAGGATATAACATTTTATTTCCTCATTTTAACCTATTTAAATGTTTTTCTTATGATTTCACATTGTATTTGCTCTTCCTTCAATTTTTAAATACTTTTCTTATTGATTTCAAATTTTATTTCCTCTTTCTTGCCTATTTAAATGACTTTTTTTATTGATTTCACATTTCATTTCCTCTTTCTTATCAATTTAAGCTTATTTTGTTGTGGATTCGGGGTGAAAAACTGCACAAAATGCTGACCAACAAAACCGATATGGAGATAGAAAAAGAGGTTATATTGAACATAATATACAAAATGGAACGAAGGTTAGTGAATTCAGGAATACTATTAGTAAGAAAATAAATATATACAAGTCTTGAAGTGAAGTAGTTAGAAATAGTATATCCGTGTATATTATTCTAGCTGAGGAGGTCAGAGCTAGTCTGATTTCTAGGTAACTTCGGTATCTCTCGGAACTCTCCGAAAACTGTAACGGATCTCTGCGATTACTCTCCACTGCCAACTGCAACTGCAACGGTATTTTGTCACCTTCCGACTTAAGGCGAAATGTGACACAATGTGGGTCTTCCCGGTCATATAGCCAGGCCAAAAATATCTGTCTATCTTTCCCCAGTCGAGATTCCACTGGCGGGAAGTGCCAGAAAAGAAGCTGGTGGAGTAGAATTTGTGTTTACAATTTATTGGTTTCACAGAAGAAGGGTGGGACCTAGTTCATATATAGGGGGTACCAGTGAGCTAAGTTCACCAGAGCAGAAAACGTGAAACTATTTGTAGAAGAGACACAGGGAATCTACACTGCGTCATTGAGAAAGTGACTGTATCTGAGCTGCCAAGTCGGGATCGATCACATTTACAGTTTCTCCGTTGAATTTGGTCGAGGACACATAAGTGGATAGCAGAAACATCCGACCAGATAAGGCGGCAATATTCAATACACGGGCGGATGGTAGATCTGTATATGTGCAGGATTGTTTCAGACGGGAAAAACTTGCTGGCCCTACACAGAGAACCGACTTTCTTAGCAGCGGATTTAGCTATGGATTCTTTTTTTTTTTTAATCATATCACCTCGAGCAAGGCGGTAACGCCACTGATGTGCAGGGGTTCTACATAGGAGTTAAAAGATTGGAAAAGAGAAAACCGGAAACCGCATCCTAACAGGAAACAACGGATGAGCCTCTTCACCTGTTCAATAGATGTGTGTGGAGTGTGAACCGGGGGATAGTTTAGTCTATCTACTCCAATTGAAAAAAATATGTGAGAAGATTGGAAAAGAGAAAACCGGAAACCGCATCCTAAACAGGAAACAAGGGATGAGTTTCTTCACCTGTTCAATAGACGTGGGTGGAGTGTGAACCGGGGGATAGTTTAGGCTATCTACTCCAATTGAAAAAAAAAAGTGAGAAGATTGGAAAAGAGAAAACCGGAAACCGCATCCTAAACAGGAAACAAAGGATGAGTCTCTTCACCTGTTCAATAGACGTGGGTGGAGTGTGAACCGGGGGATAGTTTAGTCTATCTACTTCAATGGATAGCTATTCCACTAGAGGTCTGATGTGAAAGATAATCCGAGGAGGCGCGGTGTTTTACTTTCATGAAGAGAAGCCTGATCCATGTTAATGGGTGGGAGGAACGACTGTCTGTGGTGGTTATTAGATAGCAGCTACGTTTTGGAAGCATTAAATTTAACGAGCCATTTCTTACCCCAGTCCACCACGGATTGGAGGTCCTTTTCAAGCTTGGCATCGAGGTTTGCTTTGTCAGCCTCGGTAGATTTTTGATCGAGACGAGAGTAAACCGTAGTGTCATCAGCATATATGCCCACATGGGATCTTTTTACAACAGGGAGATCGTTAATATAGATAAAGCTTATCTATTTCTCCTAATCAATTCTAAAATTTTTTTCTTTCTTTCTTTCTTTCTTTCTTTCTTCCTTTATTTATTTATTTATTTTCTCATTTATTTATTTCTCTTTGTCTATTTTAAATGCTTCTTAGCTTTCTAACATTGTTTTCTTTTTTCCTTCTTTTTCTCTTTACTGTTGATCTTGCTGTTTGTTTATTTCTTTTTATCCATGTGAATTTTTTCTTTTTCTCTTTCTTTTTTTCTTTACTATTGATTTCGATTTGTTTTCCTTATCCATTTAAATTTTTCGTTCTTTTCTTTTATTCTTCCATTCTTTCTTTCTTTCTTTCTTTCTTTCTTTCTTTCTTTTTTCTTTCTTTCTTTAGCATTTATTTCATTATTTTTTTCCTTTTCTGTTTCAATTTCTTTTTTCTCTCTTTCTTTCTTATTGATTCTCATTTTACTTTCTTTTTTCCATACCCATTCAAATTTGTTTTTTTTTTGTTCTTCTTTATTTTAATATAGACTTTCTACAATGTTGTTATCTTCTTTTCTTTCTCTCTTTATTTTTCACCCACTCATTGTGTCTTTCGTTCTGCTTTCAAACTTTTTCTCTTTTTTCTTCACTTTTTCCTCTTTTTCAATTCTCTACTTTCACTCTCTGAATATTTCCCGTAACGTACACAATTTCTGTTCACCGTAAATTTAGAAAGAAGGTAAAAAAAAAAAAAAAAAAAAAAAAAAAAGACAAGACGAAACAAAATCTATGAAGAAAGTCAGAAAAAATATTTGAATAGTTCTTCAGGACAATTAGATTTTTCTTTTTCATTTTCTCAATTTTTTTTAAAAAGTTAACCGAAGTTGACGTTTGACCGACTTAGCTAATTGCATTTTCCTAGCAGATTTAAGCTTGTCGAAATCTTGCGTAGACTAAGGACATTTAATTCAAAAATATCGAATCACATTGGAGAAGCGAACAGTGTCTTTGCACTGTTGATATCTGTAGAAGTTTAGTAACTCAAATTATAAAATTCTGACGAACAGAATCTTTCTTTGGCTTTTTTTAAATCTTTATAACCTGAGATTAGTCGCACATATGTCAGTGTTAGTTCTTCGGAATCCAATTTTAAAAGCGGGTCATACATTTTTCTTCTAGGCAAATTTTCTCACCCTAATCCATATCATCTAAACTTAGTTTATAAATGAAACTTTGTCTGTGTGTGTATGTGTGTGTGTCCGTTACTTATAGACTCCGAAACGGCTGAACCGATTTTCTTGAAAATTTGCACAGTTGTACTATATGCGTCTGCGAGTGTTCTTAGCTAGGTTTTGTGTCGAGGTACCCCCGATAAATATCGAAAATCGATAATCGAACAAATCGGGTTATACAAGGAGTGGTCCGATTTTAATTAAATTTGATACACTCATAGACAAAGACATAAGAAACGATATTCAGAAGTTTCAAGGTTGCAGTTCTTAGAATAGTGCAGAAAACCGATAGTCATTTTCATTAGTCATTTTCATACCACCGTATTTTAGCTTCATTGTGCTATTTTCTATAAATACTTCCATGGTAATTGTTCGGGTGAACTTTCCTCTATAGTACCTAGACCTGATGAGTATAAGCGCAGTACTAGTGGTTCTACAGAAGGATGCTGAGGATATCATATACCAACCATGTGAGCAATGATAAAGTTTTGAAGAGCATGGGAACTAAAAGAAAACGTATACTTAACATCAGGAAAAGACAACTGAAGTTTCTGGGATATGTAATAAGGAAGGAGGGCTTGGAGAAACTAATACTCACAAGTCAGAGAAAAAGAGAGACAGGGGAAAGCAATTTTTATTTGCTTCAGCAAATGGACGGCAGAGTAGGGTTTTGGAAGTGTAACAAGAGAAAGAGTGTTAAGAACTACAAGGGATAAAAAGATGTGGAAGGCGTCACCGTGTCTATCATGACGGGACAAGAAGAAGAAGAAGAAGAAGACATCTTGCGATAAGATATTCTCATTTTACATTTGAAACGACTACGTGTAACTGTAGTTCTATGCTGACAGAAGTAAAAATAATTATCACGAGTTTTAGATAATCTGAAGAGTCACAAATTTCCAAATCGCAAGGAAGAAGGTGAAGAATTTAGTCGGGCATATAAAGATTTCAAAGGTATGGAAAAATGCGTTTAAGCTAATGTCGTAATGAGCACATTTTTTTTTTTTTACTGTGAACTTAGGCCTTTGCACGGATAGCAGAAATGCAAACCGACCAAAAACGCCATGAACAAAACAAAAAAAAACAACCGATAGGTTAAGTACATTTTCGCTCATCTTCTCTAATTAACGTCCACCTCGGTCGACCGGTCATTTAACACTGTACGGCCAGTGGGTCGCCAACCGGTTTTTACCGAAAAAAAATTTGAAGAAGACAATGTGAAGACAGGAAACCGCGCGGAAATTCCACACGACCTATTTACAAAAGACAAACTTTTATAATATTCGAGAGTTTTGATTTTGCAAGGTTTTGGAGAAGGCACGAAACATATTTTAAAATATAACAGGAGAGAGCTAGAGAAGAAATATTCATTCTCTCATTTTGGATATTATTATATCACGGATATAATAATACCCTATAATAATACCCTATAATAATACCCTAATTCACGGAACGGAATAACTGAAATTAAAAGCAGTGAAAACATGTTTTTTTTTGCTTTTTGTTTTTGTGTGTGTGTGTTTATATATATATATATATATATATATATATATATATATATATATTCATACATTAAAAATACGGTGTTCAGTGCAATTTATAAAAAAACAGAAGATATATTTTTTTTTAAATCATTTCACCCCGAGCAAGGCGGAAACGCCACTGATGTGCAGGGGGTTACATAAATGTAAAAAGATTAATTAAAAAAGAGTGAGGAGTACAAACTAGTTAGAAAGGAACAATAGAAAGCTGAGAAAGCAGGTGCGATGACAGATACGTAGGTGGAGAGAAATGGAAGGTTATACAGGGGAGGGGAGAGAGCTAGAGGCCAGTGGTTAGTAGATGAGTATTGACTTTTTATACTCGGAGAGTCATTTATACTACTCAGACATACATAAGACTATTTATAAATATATACAAGTGTCCCACGCAGAGAGCAATATATCACATATTTTTTTAATCATATTACTCCAAGCAAGGGGGTAACGCCACTGATGCGCAGGGGGCTACTTAAGAGTAAAAAGATTGGAAAAGAGAAAGTCGGAAACCACATCCTAAACAAGGAACAAGTGATGAGCCTCTTCACCTGTTCAATAGACGTGGGTGCAGTGTGAACCGGGCGATAGTTTAGTCTATCTATTCCAATTGAGAGAGAGAGAAATAAAAAGAAAAGAGTAAAAAGATTGAAAAGAGAAAGCCGGAAACCACATCCTAAACAGGGAACAAGGGATGAGCCTCTTCAATAGACGTGGGTGGAGTGTAAACTGGGTGATAGTTAAGGAAAAACAAAAAGGAAGATTTGACATATAATATAGAGATACTCCTGTATCTGGAGAAGCCATGTCTAGGACTTAAGCCGGTCAAACTCATCTACAATGCCCCAGGTGAGGACATATGAACCAAAGAGGAAACGGTGAATTTTGCGTTTTCCTAAAGTGGGGAATGTGTGCTGCAGTTTCTTTTTCGGGGAAAGATATATTCCCCAAAGGAATCACCAACATGGATTTGTAAGCTGCTGGAGAAGAATACGTAATGCTAAAATAAATCAGCCTCTCAGTTTGACGACAGTAATCAACACTGAATGACTAGCCACACACGTCACTAAACGGACGCCATGTGACCGACTGACATATCTTCATCCAGGGAGATAATCAGGTCTCCCTACAACAGCTTTTGTACCATGGTTTCATTACAAAAATAAAACTTTTCATCTTTCTTCCCATTTTTTCGATCCGTAATTTATTTTTGCTTATAATATTGAGGAAAATTTGAGGTACCAATAACACCTATATATATATATATTTAAAATCCCAAAATGAAGTGTATAGAGGTAAAATCCAAAAAAACCAAATCACATTAATATTAACTTTATTAATATTAAAAATGATCCAGGTGGTGGGATCAATGTAAATAGTACTATTTACAGAGCCAAATATGTATATTATATCAATAGATTCCGAAATTTATATTTCGTTCAATAGCTGTTTCAATAAGAAAATTCTCGATCATCAGCAAATATTCTCGCGGAATTAGCTATTGAATGAAATGTAACTTTTGGAATTTATTGATTTAATATATATATATATATATATATATATATATATATATACACACACACACACACACACACACAAACGTATATATATATATATATATATATATATATTAAATCAATAAATTAATATTATATTTACCATTTCAGCACATGCAAGGTGGGATCGCTACTGATGTGCAGCGGGCTACATAAGTGAGTTAAAGTTTTAGACAGGAAAAGAGTGAAGACAAAAACAAACCAACTACAGAGAAAGAAAGAGAAAGGGCAGGAGAAGGATATAAATACAAGAGTGAAGACAGTTACGAAGGTGGAGAGAAAGGAAAAGAATAAGATTCACAAGGTGATGTGGAAAGGGCTAGAGTTAAGTGGATAAGAGATGGGAATTGACTTTGCATTTAAATTCTTGGAGGTTATAGCCGTCAGGAAAGCAAGTACATGGAAGGAAGTTCCACGGGCGGGAAGCGCAAGAAAAGATTCTGATGGAGTAGAATTGTCACCTGCATTTGGTTGATCTAAATGTAAATGGGTGGGACCTTGATGCCAGTCTGGTTGCCCGAGTAAATGCTTGTGGAGGGGTCACCAGTGACCTAAGTTGTTCGGAGCAGAAGCCATGAAAATACTTGTAGAAGAGACAGAGGGAAGCCACATCCCGCCGATGAGAAAGTGGCTGGAGTCGAGCTGCCAGATCGGGACCAATCACATTACAGATTCTCCTGTGGAGCCTGTCGAGAACACTGAGACGAACAGTAGGGGCGCCTGACAGATATAACAACAGTATTCTATTCACGGTCGAATGGTTGATTTGTATATGTACAAGATGGATTCATGCGGAAAAAACCTTCCTGACGCTGCACAGTGATCCAACCTTTCTAGCAGTCGATTTAGCTATTAAGTCAATCTAATGATTCCATGAGAGGTCGGAAGAAAAGGTAAAGCCGAGGAGAGGCAAGTATTGCTTTTGAGGAGACTTTGCTTGGTCCATGCTTATGAGTGGCAGGAGAGATTGCCTGTGATGGTTGACAGATAGGAGTTTTGTTTTAGAGGTATTGAAAATTACGAGCCACTTCTTACCCCAATATATATATATATATATATTGAGAAGGACCTCCAGTCTGTGATGGATTCATCACAGACTGGAGTTCCTTCTCAATGTATACATATTGGAGTAGATAGATCTATCTATCGCCCGGTTCTCACTCCACCCACGTCTATTAAACAGGTTAAGAGCCTCATCCCTTGTTCCCTGTTTAGGATGTGGTTTCCGGCTTTCTCTTCTCCAATCTTCTCACTTTTTTTTCAATTGGAGTAGATAGATCTATCTATCGCCCGGTTCACACTCCACCCACGTCTATTAAACAGGTTAAGAGCCTCATCCCTTGTTCCCTGTTTAGGATGTGGTTTCCGGCTTTCTCTTCTCCAATCTTCTCACTTTTTTTTCAATTGGAGTAGATAGATCTATCTATCACCCGGTTCACACAACACCCACGTCTATTGAACAGGTTAAGAGGCTCATCCCTTGTTACCTGTTTAGGATATGGTTTCCGGCTTTCTCTTTTCCAATCTTTTCACTATTACGTAGCCCCCTGCACATCAGTTGCGTTACCGCCTTGCTCGGGTGATACGATTAAATATATATATAATCATCATCATCGTCATCATCTCACCCTTTTTACACCCAATGGTGTGTAGGGCAGTAACTTTTTGGTACTTTTTCTGTAACAAACTGTTTTTTTATGAGGCAGGGTTGTTAGCACTGAGCCCAACCCCCAAACCTGGAGGACCGGTAGACCATTCTATATATTCATATATTGCTAAAACTCAAAATTTTAAATTCAAACAAACAATACGGATATATTATATATTATAATTTAAAAGCTAACCATCAACTCAAATAATCAAATAATAAACAACCAAAATGAGCGCGTGAAAGAGAAAGAATCATTGTAAATTAATTAACTAGAAGTTTAAAAAAAAACAGGGAAGGGAATTCGATACTGAATGAAAGAATTCTTGTATAATGAAAAAAAAATATTGTCAGAATGAAGCCTTGTAATAAAAGCAGCTATTATGCGAAAGCAAATCTTAAAGAATTATTGTGAAATAAAAACAGGATTTCGTCAGGATGAAACCTTGTAATAAAAATAATCATTATGCGAAAGCAAATCTGAAAGGATTATTAAAAAAATTACTTCGTCTCCAAAATTCGAATAAAATGATCTGATTTAAAACCGGAATTAAAATTAGCTCAATAAGAACAAGTTAACATTTTCTCCAGATAATTTAATTATTGGTTCTACGTATAAAAATTCTATTTTTGATTTTAATTGTTTCAGTGTTAAAGGATGCCCGATTTCGGATTTATGAGCGAAGTAGATTCTACTGAGATAGTCTGGCAGAATTCGGTATACTGAGTCGAGGAATGGGTTCTATCTGCTTGTGTGAACTTGACGGATCTAAATTTGGTAATACGGAAGTGCTAATACAATTTTTAAAATCTTTTAATTATTTAGCACCGTGTCCTACTTTTTAACTGAACGTTGACTGGATTTTGAAAATAAAATACTAATTTTTAACGTCTGCCTCGTGATGCCAACAAAAGTAAGAATAAAAATAGATATAAAAAATTAAATGGAAATAGCGAAGATTCTAAAAAATAATTAAAGTCCAGACTGACGTGGTTTTATATTTATAGATTAATTGGAATTCAGTAGATATTAGGATTAGTGTCAAACTGACTGATTACGTCTTCAATATGGCTGTTTAAAATATCGTAGTACGTGTCGTGAGCACAACTGCAGCCATGATGATTTTTATTTATGTAGTTGTTTTTAAGATTTGAAGAAAATATTTTAATTATTTCTTCGTCAAACTATTTTTACACTAAAAGATTTTACTTTTAAGCTTGCACGAATTCTTTCAATATATCTATTATTGATATGCAAAATCTTTCAAAAGAGAAAGAAACAAAGCCGTCCGGAGAATGTATACACCAAAACATTAAATATGGTCGGTAACTGAATGAAAACGGGATCATTACTTTCAGTAAAAAAACAGTAAATATTATGATAAATTTCAAATTTCTGGACACATTTTAGAATGATAATGAATAAAACTTTATGATTGTTCTTTTACTACAAAAATCTGGGTCATTACATTTTTAGTATGATCATTATTGTACTATTAGTTGCATTTCACTTTAATAGTGTTTCTTTTTTGTAACAAAAAAAAAATCTTGGCCGATACATTATTCATTATTACTGTTATTTTACTACGTGTTTAATCCCACCTCCCATTAGCATGGGACAGGCTAGCCTCCCAGAGAGTAAAATACTACGCCTCCTTGGCTTTACACTCTCGGCGGACCTCAAATGGAATGACTATATTGAATCCATTGCCAAATCTGCTGCTATGAAAGTGGGCTCCCTGTGCAGGGCCCGGAAATTTTTCCCACCTGAAACTATTCTGCACATATACAAATCTACCATCCGCCCGTGTATTGAATATTGCTGCCATATCTGGTCGGGTGCCCCTGCTGCTCTCCTTGGGGTTCTTGACAAAATACAAAGGAGGATCTGTAACGTGGTTGATACTGACTTGGCAGACCGGCTGCAGCCGCTCTCACACCGGCGTGATGTAGCTTCCCTGTGCCTCTTCTACAAGTACTTTCATGGCTTCTGCTCCGATGAGCTTAGATCACTGGTGCCGCCTAAGCACGAATTTACACGAGATACTAAATTAGCAACTAGGTCCCACCCTTTTACAGTTAAACAAATAAGATGTAACCGTAAATTCTACTCCAACAGCTTCTTTTCTCGCGCTTCCCGCCTGTGGAACTCCCTTCCACAAGTCTGCTTTCCCGACAGTTACAATCTCCAGGTGTTTAAATGTAGGGTCAATAGACATCTCCTATCACACTAACTCCCAACTATTCTCAGAACACTCTCATCTACCCAACCCTCATTCTCGGTATCCTCACCCGCCTATCACCCACCCTCTGTTATTTCCTATATTTAATCAGCCTTTCTCCACTCTACGTAGCCCCCTGCACAGTAGTGGCAGTGACATGCCTTGCTCGGGGTGAAACGCTTATAAAAAAAAAAAAAAAATCTTTTATTGTTGCTTTTTATCATAACACTTCTGTTCGAAAAAAAACTTTAATATGGTTACTATTTTATTCCCCTCTTATTATAGTTGTTTTTATTCTAATACACTGAGTTACTACCTTATTAATTATTACTACGGTTTTATTTATAGTTTTGTTATATCTGTTTTTGTCCCATTCAGTCAGTTAAGTGCCATACGTGATACACGCTTGGGCGATCATGTCTTGAAAGAGACCTGACTGACTGGGCAGAAGATTATCCCGCAGTAGGTTGTCATTGCTTTCTGCGGTAGACTGGTTGCTGATCAAGGCTATAGAACCCAATCTGTCCTGCTATTTAACCCATAAGTGGAAGGAATTGACGGATTAATACCTTTCCCAAGGGTATTTGCGCGTAAGTGAATACAATGGATTCAAGTGGAATTCGAACTCGGCTCCCCGGTTTCTCGTTCCGGGGCGATATCCACTGTACCACAACGCACACCCTCTTTGTCCCATTACTCCGATTTAATACAACCTTATTTATTACTATCATTCCGTTACTAGTTTTAATTCATTTTATTGCTGCTGCCGTTTATCACGATTTCCTGAGTTTATAATTACTAGTATGTTATATGGAACAAAACTAGTAATACTGATAAAAAGAACTTGTTTAGAAGTTTAAAATTACGAAGAGAATGTTGTGATTAAAGGACAATAGTCATGTACTCATATTCAAATAATAATAATAATAATAATAATAAGAAGAAGAAGAAGAAGAAGAAGAAGAAGAGGGGAAAATAACACGGAACGGAATGTGCTAAAAAGAAAAAAAATGGCAAACATTTTTTGCTCACAGAGAAATTTTTATACTACTAAGACATACATAAAACGATATATAAATATATGAAAATATCTAACACGGACAAAAATATATCACATATAACTTCACAACAAAACGGAGTGTATGCAGAAACAGAAAGGAAGATCTTACATATAATATTTATTCCGAAATGAAAAACGCCAAAGCAAAATACATAATTAAACGAAATTTAAGAAACGAATGTGTCAGAGTGGTTTCTATCTCCGTAGTGGGTTGTTCTCTTATGCGTAACTGATTTAAGACAGATGCCCTTTATACTTGATTTTTGTTCAGAAAAATCATAATTGTTATTTCAGGTTTTCTTTATCGACAACACATGTCTTCTTCTATTTGCCATCTTGGTGATTACTTTTAATGAGCTCTTTCTCATCAGCGGAAAGTGGGGAACGTCGGGTAGTCTAGGTTTCACTCAGTCTTACTGAAGTCTGTCTAGTTAATTGTGTTAATTTCTCTTTGGAACTATTTTAAAACATAAATTTTCAACGCATTTCGTTTTTAATCTTTTCTCAACTTCCCAATGCAGCTTCCCGCAATTTGAACAATTATCATTTCGTAGACTCTTACTAATCTCTTCTTCTTCTTTTACTTTCTTCTTAGTTTGATTAAAAACCGGTGATCCCTTGTGTCACACAATGTTTGCTAGCTAGAAATTTTCAATCACAAACAGTTAAAAATGTGTCAAATTGAAATGCAGATTCTACGATAGATATCCAGAAACAATTCACCATTTTGTGTAAGTTTCCACGGTGTTAGCACTCACTGAATATACAAACCGGCATGATAGAGTGGGCCAATATCTGCACTGGAATATATGCTACTTTTACAGGAATGAAACAACAAGAAACAGACCGAGTTTAATAGATAGGACATGTAATAATTTTATGAAACTTCACAACACATACAGATTGTAAAAACACAGATTTGGTTGTTTGGTTGTTATGGAATATCAACCTCAGCGGGTCATTTATTGCCAACTAAATTTTATTTATTTATTGCTGGTAATACCTTTTTCTTTCAACAATTTATTGTTTTTTTATATAAGTTTTGTGTCTAGTAATACATTTTTCTTTTCGAGTATCAAGATTCATTAGGATTTGTTTTTAAGGGCAGGGTTCCCAAGTCTTATCTTTATTATTTAACCCATAACTGGAGGGAAGGGACGGATTAATACCTTTCCCAAGGGTACCAGTGCTTAAGTGAATGCAGCCTATTCAAATGGAATTCGAACTCGGCTCACCATTTTCTTTCCGAGCCGATATCCACTGCACCACAACGCACATCCGTCACTAAATGCTTACGGCACCTGGTATTCCTGAGCGGTCACCCATGTAAGTACTGACCGTAAAAATAAGAACTAATTGACAAGCCATTGTGAACAAAGACCACAATAACAGAATGTGATTTTCTTATAACATGCGTGTCCCTGCAAACTGCAATGTACCTTTGAAGATTTTTCATAAATGATCAGACTGCAAGGATTTTGAATTAAAAAATCTATCAAATGATGCACATGAAAACATAAATAATTCTAGTTACAGTACAGCCCTCGGATTGACTGGAAAATATACCTTAAAGACATGCAAAAATTGTACACATAAGTACAACTCAAAAATTACCAAGGCCTTTACTTATGTAAAATGTGTGTGATCATAGAATTTCGTCTTTTTTACCAAAATGATCAGTGGAAAATATCATGAAGCCATTTCTGACCCTAGGTTTCTGGTTTGGACCCAAAAGAAAATGCCTATACAACAGAAATCTAAGAAAATAAAACTTGTCTATTAATTGATATGGCTTGTCCAGCGGATTGTAACATAGCAATCAAGGAATTTGAAAAACTGTCAAAATATAAAGACCTGGAAATTGAAATAGGAAAAATGTGGAAATTGAAAACAAGAGTTGTGCCAGTGATAGTAGGTGCACTTGGAATGATAAAAAATGGAACAAAACAACACATTGAAAGAATCCCTGGAAACCCCAGCTTAAGAGATATACAAAAAATTGTCTTATTAAGTACAGCCCACACACTAAGGAAAACTTTATCTATGTAATGCTGGAGATGATAGGGAAGATAGAAAAACATGAAATGGAGCCATAACAACATGCCACTACCTGCCTTAGGTCACCCCGCAGACTTGGTTGGTAGTGAGAAAATGACATAATAATAATAAATCAAAATTAGTATCTTACTAACATACATAGAAACAACAAAGGACTGGATGATACAATTAGTTAAACAACATAAAAACAGAAAGAAAAAATATTCAATAATGAAAGAAGGCAAAAAATACAAACAAGATTTACATTTAGTAGATTCTGGAGAAAAGCAAAACGGAAGTCAAGAACCAACTATTGCGGCAAAAATATGAAAAAGAAAGCCAAGGATAAAAAAGCTCTTGAACAGATGAAACAAACCTCTGCTGATAAAGTTAATACTCATCGATGGTTACGTGCATCTGGATCAAAGTCTGAGACTGAAGGCTTTATTCTTGCAACGCTAGACCAAAGTCTTTTCACTAGCAACTTTCAGGCAAATATTATACATAATAATGTGGATACAGGTTATGTGATAAATACGAAGAAACAATAGACCATCTAATCTCAGGATGTTCTGTACTTGACCCAAATGAATATAAAAATCGTCACGATAGAGTGGGGCAATGTTTACATTGGACAATGTGCAAACACTATGGAAAATATGTAAATAAACACTGGTATGATCATCACCCACCACCGGTTAAAGAAACAGAAGATGTAACCATTCTATGGGATTACACCATCTACACAGAAAGAAAAAACTTGTCTATTTATTGATATGGCTTGTCCAGCGGATTGTAACATAGTAACCAAGTAATTCGAAAAACTGTCAAAATAAAAAGACCTGGAAATTGAAATAGACAAAATGTAGAAATTGAAAACAAGAATCGTGCCAGTGATAGTAGGTGCACTTGGAATGATAAAAATTGGAACAAAACAACACATTGAAGGATCCCTGGAAACCCCATCTTAAGAGATATACAAAAAATTGTTTTGTTAAGTACAGCCCACACACTAAGGAGAACTTTGTCTATGTAACGTTATGAAATTGAGCTATAACAACACACCGCGACCTGCCTTAGTTCTTCTCGCAGACTTTTGTAGGTAGTGCAACCATAGCAGAAATCAAAATATTATGAAAAAGGACAACATAATAATAATAATAATAATAATAATAATAATAATAATAATAATAATAAATCAAAATTAGTATCTTTATTTAGTCATGAGGTAAGGTAACAAACTCAAAAGAGAATGTCAAGTGCGTAAAAAAGTGCAATTATACCAGAATACACCTATTGAAGCAGCAAATAACCTAAAAAATGAAAGCAAAAGAAAATGCAATATACCAAATGCAGAAACGATGCCAAGATAAGCCTCTTTATTGTCAATATTCTTCCCAAAACAAGATGAAGATGACGTAGACAAACCCCGTACCAACAATAATAATAATAATAATAATAATAACACTGAGTGAAGAGTGCGATTTAAGAAAAGAAAATGCTCAGTGTTTGATAACGTTCAAAGCTATTTCGACAGAATGCCTTTTCTTTCTCAAGTTATCAACGCCGACGTGGTACAACATCTCACAGCTCACAGACTCTTCTCTGACAAACAGTATGGCTTCTGCTTCACCAGGTCTACTGCTGATATGCTCACAACCATCACTGAGTATATACACCAGATCCTCGACAAAAACGGCGGAGCCCGAACCGTTGTCCTTGATATCGCCAAAGCGTTTGACAGAGTATGGCATGCTGAACCTCTATGCAAGCTGCGGGGCTGTGGTATAATTGGACAATTTTTTGACCTAATTCAGTCCTACCTTTCAAACCGTACAATGAGCGACAAGGCTCCCAATACTCTCACCTGAATGCGGGTGTCCCTCAAGGATCTATTCTAGGTCCTACGCTTTTCCTTATCTATATTAACGATCTCCCTGATGTAATAAAATCCCAAGTGGGCATATATGCTGACGACACTACGGTTTACTCTGCCGAGGCTAACAAAGCAAACCTCGCTGCCGAGCTTGAAAAGGACCTCCAATCCTTGGTGGACTGGGGTAAGAAATGGCTTGTAAATTTTAATGCTTCCAAAACAAAGCTGCTATCCCATAACCACCACAGACAATCGTTCCTCCCGCCCATTAACATGGATCAAGCTTCTCTCCCTGAAAGTAAAACACTGCGTCTCCTCGGATTAACTCTTACAACAGACCTCAAGTGGAATAACTATATAAAATTCGTAGCTAAATCCGCTGCTAAGAAAGTCGGTTATCTGTGTAGAGCCAGCAGGTTTTTCCCGTCCGAAACAATCCTGTGCATATACAAATCTACCATCCGCCCGTGCATTGAATATTGTTGCCATATCTGGTCGGGAGCTCCTGCTATTCACTTAGGTGTGCTCGACCAATTCCAACGGAGAATCTGTCATGTGATCGATCCCGACTTGGCAGCTAGGACACAGTCGCTTTCTCACCGACACAGTGTGGCTTCCCTGTGTCTCTTCAAATACTTTCACGGCTTCTGCTCCAATGAACTTAGCTCACTGGTACCCGCTATATACGAATTGCCTCGAGCCACAAGATTAGCAACTAGGTTCCAACCTTTTACTGTGAAACCAAGTAAATTTTAAACGCAAATTCTAATCCAACAGCTTCTTTTCTCGCACTTCCCACCTGTGGAATTCCCCTCCTCATACTTGCTGTAATCTCCAAGAATTTAAATGTAAGGTCAAAAGTCATCTCATTTCTCACTAACTTACATCCTCTCTCTCATGCTTTTTTCTCCGTCCTACTCTCATCAGTATTCTCTTCCTACTTTCTTCCTGACACCCACCGAAACATCACACTCCTTCTCATAACTTTATTTGCATGTAAACCCCTGCGCAACAGTGGCAGTAAAATGCCTTGCTTGGGGCGACACGATTATAAAAAAGTATAAAAATATGAAAATAATCTATAGGAAATTTTAAGTCTGTTCGAAATGGCTTTTGTCTTGAGAAAAACGGCTGCAGTGTTAATCATCGCATCAACGGATGAAACGCAGCCAACATGAATTGCACGTAAGTGAAATGTGTGTAATCTGATGCTGAATGTCCTCATTTTGAAATTCCCGCCACCACTCTGCCCACACATTCTTCTTCTTCTTCTTCAACAGAAATGAAACAAAATAATAAAAATAAAAATAAGAATGTTAATAATAATAACAATAAGAAGAACAAAAAAAGTACTATTACTACTAATAATATTAATGATGGTATTAATAATAATAATGAGAAAAATAATGATAATAATGTTAATAACAATAATAATAATAATAATAATAATAATAATAATAATAAGCTTATTATTAATAAAAATATGATTAATAATAATAATAATGATGGTATCAATAAGAATAATGCGAATAATTATAATTAAAATAAAAATAAGAATGTTAATAATAATAATAATAATAATAATAATAATATTAAAAATAAGAGTTTTTATACTTTGGAAAATAATAATAGAATTTTTTTTCCTTTTGGAAAATATATAAACAAACACAGATACATCACCCAGCACCAGTTGCAGAAATAGAAGATGTCACCATTCTATGCGATTACACCATCTACACAAACAGGCAAAGTGAAGCAAATAGGCCCGATATAATTGTTAAAAAACAAAAAGAAAAACCTTTCTTATTAATTGATATGGCTTGTTCAGCGGATTGTGACATAGCAACAAAGGAATTCGAAAAACTGTCAAAATATAAAGACCTGGAAATTGAAATAAAAAGTGTGGACATTGAAAGCAAGAATCGTGCCAGTGATAGTAGGTGCACTTGGACTTATAAAAATGGAACTAAACAACATATTGAAAGAATCCCTAGAAAACCAAGTATGAGTCAGTCAGTTAAGTGCCATACGTGATAAACGCTTGGACGATCATGTCTCGAAAGAGACATAATTGACTGGGCAGAATATTTTCCTGCAACAGGATTGCCATTACTTTCTACGGTAAACTGGTGGCCAGCAAAAGCTATAGAACCCAAACTGTCCTATTATTTAACCCATAACTGGGAGGAAGAAACGCATTAATACCTTTCGCAAGCGTATTTGTGTGTAAGTAGATGAAAGGAATTCAACTGGAATTCGAAGGTATGCAAAAAAATATTGTATTGTTAAGATTTATGCAGACTTAGTAGGTAGTGTGATTATAGCAGAAATTGAATTATGATGAAAATGACAAAATAACGCTTGTAATAATAATAATAATAATAATAATAATAATAATAGGAAGAAGAGAAAAAGACATAAAAATGTATCCACTCCTTTTTCCCTCCATATGGGGTCAACTATGCCTGATTTTTCTATTTCCCTTCATATTCTGGCCTTGTGATGTTCTTGTAGCCTTATCTTAAGGGGGCGGCCTGTTTCTCCATTATATCACTTACCACATATGTACATCCAAAAATACTAGTTAGAAGAAGAAGAAGAAGAAGAAGAGAAAAAGACATTAAAAAGAAGAAATGTATGAATCTATACTGTAAAATAAAAAAAGCAATAATAATAAACTGGATTAGCAATAAATCGTTGAAGATATTTGCAATCGTAATATTCATAATGTTTTATGACCGAAAATCAAGTTTTTTTCGCATTTTCCAATGCTCCATTGGCAAAACCTCAAACGTTACAGCCTCCTGTCTGCTTGACTTACCAGTGAACAATCACAACGATTGTTTATTGATATAAAGAAAAGAAACACATTTACTTAATAAGAGCTGGCTTGTCTGTTCGCCTAAAGAAGTGGTTTTAGATGCCGACTTAGCGCTTATCCAGTGGCTGCGAAGCGCTATCCCCGTGGAAATCAGCGACGATGTAAAAATGAATTGGTAGACTTTGGCTTGTGGTGCCAGGTTCGAGTCTGTGAAGATGAGGAAGGACAAAAAGTGGATTCTCGAGTGCTTAAGAGATTTCGACAATGTGATTGGAAGATTATCAACAAGACGAGACTCGGAGGTTGAGACACGAGAAGAAATTGCATTGAGAAGAAATGAACAAATACAAAAGAAGAGAGAAACAACATTAAAGATCCCCAGAAAAAAAATGCAGAAAGTTCAGGGATATATTGATCAGGAACGATAAAGAGAAAAAGAAAGAGGAAGAGGAAAAAAATAAAAGAATTTGAGTAGTAGGGGATAGAATGTATATAAAAAACGAATTTCGTCAAGAAAAATCCAGATAGATAGATAGAAATGAAGATGATAGATAGATAGATAGATAGAAATGAAGACGATAGATAAAGATAGATAGAAATAAAGAGACTGAGATAGATAGATAGATAGATAGATAGAAAGAAAGAAATGGATATGATAGATAGGTAGATAAATAGATAGAAATGGATATGATAGATAGGTAGATAGATAAATAGAAATGTATATGATAGATAGGTAGATAGATAGATAGAAATGGATATGATAGATAGGTAGATAGACAGATAGAAATAAATATGTTAGATAGATAGATAGATAGATAGATAGATAGAGAGAAAGAAAGAAATGAAAATAATAGATGTAGATAGAAATGATGAGACTGAGATAGATAGATAGATAGATAGATAGATAGATAGATAGATAGATAGATAGACAGACTCCTGATCAAAATTTTAAGACCACTTAAAAATCTTTAAAAAGAAATATTTTTTTACGGATAGATTTTAAACTCCTCCCACTTAAGGTTACCAATACTACAATCTAAAAGGTTATAGAAACAAAAAGCTACATTCCAAACATTTTATTTAGAAATTTACATTTTTATAAAATGAGGCGATTTACGCATGATCAAAATTATAAGACCAGAGACAAAAATTCTAGGAAATTGTACAAAAAGTGTATGAAAACATTCAACAACCAAATTTAATGAGTTCTACCTCCACTGCTTTTGATGACTTCAAAAATTCTGTCGGGCATGCTAGAAATAAGCGTTTTCATTAAGGTGCGGGGGATGTTGCTCCAGCTTCTGAAGATGGCTTCACGAAGTTCATTTTTTGTTGAATATTGTTTGCCATTTCGATAAACATCTCTTGTCATCCATCCTCAAACATTTTCAATTGGTTTCAAGTCTGGTGAGCATGCAGGATGTCCCAAGAGATGGACCCCATTTTCTTGTAGAAAGGTCAAGGTCCCTCTTGCAGCGTGGATTGCAGCATTATTCTGTTGGAATAACCATCCATCCACACAAAAATGATGGCCCTCCATCATCAATGATGCTTTTTGTAGCATGCTAACATAACCAGCCGCTGTTTGACAGCCCTGCACTACCTGGAGCTCCATCGTCTCTCTCTAAGAAAAGGCACCCCATACCATTAGGGACTCTCTACCACTATGGCGTGTGGAGAAAATTTCAGGAGGCATGTTTTTGTTATGCCAATATCGCTGGAAGCCATCAGGACCACCTAGATTGAATTTTTTCTCATCAGACAACAGAACTTTCTTCCACTTCTCAACGTCTCATGTTTGGTATTCACAACCAAACTTTAAGTAGTCCACCTTGTGACGTGGAAGCAGCCGAGGAATTTGTTTACGCTTTTTATTTACCATGCCTTTTTGTCGTAAGTGTCGTCTGATGGTTACGGGACTGCAATCAGCATCTGTGACTGCTTTAATTTGACCAGAAGAAAGTCCCGCCTCTTTCATAACAACCCGTCTTATTCTCTTACTCAATGCAGGAGAAATTTTTTGGGGCCTACCAGAGGATTTTGCTTTTCCATAATTCTCACTGTTCTTTAGAAAGTTGCAAATCACAGTTTTACTGCGATTTACCTTAGCTGCGATCGCCCGCTGTGACAAACCTTGCTTATGGAATTCCAGAATTCGAGAACGCTCAACTTTGGTTTTTTGCATGCTTTAGGCATGGTAACACCTTTACGCAGTGATTGCTAATCACTAACTGAACTAAAAACATTGGAATTACCATAGATCTAACAATTTATACCCCTGGCCTTATAATTTTGATCATGCGTAAATCGCCTCATTTTATAAAAATGTAAATTTCTAAATAAAATGTTTGGAATGTAGCTTTTTGTTTCCATAACCTTTTAGATTGTAGTATTGGTAACCTTAAGTGGTAGGAGTTTAAAATCTATCTGTAAAAAAAAACATTTCTTTTTAAAGAATTTTAAGTGGTCTTAAATTTTTGATCAGGAGTGTACATAGATAAATAGATAGATAGATAAAAATAAAGACAATAGATAGATAGATAGATAGATAGATAGATAGATAGATAGATAGATAGATAGATAAAAAGAAATGATGACAGATACATAGAAATAAAGACGATAGATAGATAGATAGATAGTTAGATAGATAGATAGATAAAAAGAAATGATGACAGATACATAGAAATAAAGACGATAGATAGATAGATAGATAGATAGATAGATAGATAGATAGATAGATAGATAGATAAAAAGAAATGATGACAGATACATAGAAATAAAGACGATAGATAGATAGATAGATAGATAGATAGATAGATAGATAGATAGATAGATAGATAGATAGATAGATAAGAGACAGAATAAAATAGATTGATAAGCATATACTGTTCAGACTGCAATAAATAGCTAGTAAGCTCGCTAGATAGATTGATTGTGTAAAAACAAGAGGTGAGCGAAAACTGAAGGAACAACAAGAACAGAAATTAAAAAAGACAACCTGCAAAATGTGAAACACAGAACATGGCAGAGAGAAAAAATAATGTGAAACAAAATAGAAAGGAAAAATGAGCACATTAAGCTTTCTTTATTCTTCATTTTATTCGGCTTTGTTGCTTCTTTCTTTTAGGTTATTTTCCTTCATTTTATTAAGCTTTTTTACATTTTTCTTCATTTTATGCATCCATTTAAAAAACTTTCATCAGACTTTATTTATTTTTAATTTTTCGTTTTGTCTTGAATTAATTTTTATTTATTTTTACTCAGCTATTTTATTTTTTTGCTACAGTTTTTTTCTTCTTTTTATTCGGCCTTATTTCTTCATTTTATTCAACATTTTTTTAATCAGTCTCTGTTTCATTTTATTGAGCTTCTTTTTCGTCATTTTATTTAGCTTTTTATTTTTCATTTTACCCCTCGTTTTTATTCTCTTTCTTCAGTCTTTTGTTTTCGTTTTCTTCAGCGTTTCTTCTTCCGCCTTTTTCCTTCATTTTCTTCAGGTTTTTTCCTCATGTAACTCAGCCTATTAACATTTCTTTCCTTTTCCTTCTGTCGTCTGTTTCATCCTTTACTTTTGATCGTAGCACCAAATGCCTTCCGTCATCTTCCTCTTCTCTCAATTGCTCTACCGTTTTTTTCTCCTTCATTGTTTTTTCCCAATTTGTTTGGGATTTTATTCACGGTCTGTAAAGAGTTTTTTCGTCTTTTCCCCAGCAATTTTAATTTCATTGTGTGATAATTCTTCTTTAATTACAAGGGGATAGGGAAGCCCACAAAATAAATTTAAAATTCCCATTTTTTCAAAACTAGTCTTCGATAAAGTTTTCTTTCTTCTCTCTGGTGGTATTCAAGATTTTAATGAAGACGTGTAGAATATTTTCAGTTTTTGTTCACACAATCTTCCTCTTTATATCCCGTGTCCCTTCAGGACGTAGACGAGCATGGACTTCCACTTGCTTCTATTCCTTGTCGCTTTTAATATTTTTCTCTTGTTATCTCTCCCGAACCCCGCTCAAGGCCGTCAAATATGACTCACGGTGCTATTCCCTGTCTCTCTTTCTTTCTATCTGTCCTGTGAGTATTAGATTCTCTAGACCCCCTTCCTCATTACGTAACCCAGGAACCACAATTGCCTCTTCCTGATGTTAAGTATAATTTTTCTTTCCGATTGCATCCTCTCTAACACCTTGTCGTGGCTCATGTGTTGACGTTATAATCTTTAAAAATTTAAATGCAATGTCAAGTGCCATCTTTTATCTAATTGAATATTATCTGTATTGAAGAGTGCGCAGGCGGTTCTTCTTCTTCTTCTTCTTCTTCTTCTTCTTCTTCTTCTTCTTCTTCTTCTTCTATGTGTTCTGTCCCTTCAGGACGTAGAGGATCATGGCTTTCCACGCCCCCTAACCCTAGTGGCTCTTAGCACGCCTTCTCCTGCTACACCATGCAAACCTCATTCCATCATTCACCTGATTAGATCCTCGAAATATGTTATTCGTTGCTTTCCCCTGTTTCTTTTTCCCTCTATCAGGCCTGTTAGTATCAGGTTCTCCAAGCCCTCCTTCCTCATTGCATGTCTCAGCATCTTCAGCTGTCTCTTCCTGATGCTCAGTATTAATTTCCTTTTCGTTTCCATCATTTCCAATACCTCATCATTGTTCACATGCTCGATCCATGATATTCGCAGCATCCTTCTGTAGAACCACATTTCAGTTGTTTCAAGTTTTTCCTTCATCTTTGATGATATTGTCCAACATTCACTGCCATATTGAAGAACTAACAACGCATAGCAATCCAGTACTATTTTCTTTGTTTCTAGCGAAATTGTCCTGTTTCTTAATACTTTACTTAACTTCTGAAATGCTTCTTTCGCCATCCCAATTCGCCTTCGGATCTCTGTGTCGCACTTTCTGCTTTCTGTTATAACGCTTCCCAGGTATTTAGATTTTTGTACCTGCTTGATTCTAGTATCCCCGACTTGTATTTGGAAAATTGGGCTACCCTTTTTATTGATGACCATGTATTCGGTTTTCTTGCAGTTTATCTGTAGTCTTTTCTTATCACTCTCTTCAGCTACCTTCTGTAGGAGCTTTTGTAGTTTTCTTTCTGTGTCTGCTATCAGCACTGTATCATCTGCGTACCTTAGGTTGTTTAAATTGTGGCCTACGATGACAAATCCAGGCATAACTTTAAGGTTCCTCAAGAGGTGGTTACAGTGAGATAAAAAAAATAGAAACTGGGTCACTTCAGACCATAGGTGATCATGGATTTTCACTTACTTCTGTCTCTTGTCGTTTTAAAAATGTTTCTCTTCGTATCTCGCCCAAGACCTGCTCCGCCATCTCAAGTCCGCCAAATATGTTTTACGCTGCTATTCTTTGTCTCTTTTTTCTTTATCCATCCAGTGAATATTAAAATCTACAAAACTTCCTTCCTCATTACGTGTCACAGAAACCTCACCTGTCTGTTGCTGTGGCTAAGTATAACTTTTCTTTTGGTTTGCATCCCCTCAAAGATCTTGTTGTTGCTCATGTGATAAGTCTTTGGTATTCTCAGCATCCTGTTGTAGAACCACATTTCTGTTGCTTCGAGTCTCGCCTTCGTCATTTAAGAGATCAACCATCTAGAAGGACAGATATGATATATCATTCTATCATTCTTCTTTTTGTTTCTAATGAGATTTTCCAGTCTTTCGATATTCTGGTTAGCTTTTGAAATGCGTCCTTGGCAATGCCAATGTGTCTTTAGATCTCAATGCCGTACTTTCCATTCTCTGTCAGAACGCTTCCCAGATATTTATATTTCTTTACTTGATTGTCAGTGTCTTTAATAAGTTTAGATTCTTCATAACCCTAGCACAGCACTCTTTTCTTTGTTTCCAATGAGATTTTCCTGTCTCTCAGTTCTCTGGCTAGCTTTTGAAATGTGTCCTTGGCCATGCCAATACGTCTTCGGATCTCAATGCCGTACATTCCATCCTCTGTCAGAACGCTTTCTAGGTATTTATAATTCATTACACGATTGTCGGTGTCTTTAATAGGTTTAGATTCTTCATATCCCTAGCACAGCACTCTCTTCTTTGTTTCCAATGAGATTTTCCTGTCTCTCAGTACTCTGGTTAGCTTTTATCTCATTTTCCTTTTTCGGATTCCAGAAGTTGAGTAAAGTATTAAAAAAAGGACAATTTCATTAGAAACAAAGAAGAGAGTACTGCATTACTATGTGATGTCGGTTCTATAATATGTCAGTGAATGTTGGACAATGTCTTTGAAGATGAAGGAAAAATATGAAGCAGCTGAAATGTGGTTATACAGAAGGATGCTGCGGATATCATCGACTGAGCATGTGCGCAATGACGAGGTTTTGGAAATGATATAAACGAAATGGAAAGTAATACTGAGCATCAGGAAGAGACAACTAAAGTTCCTGGAACATGCAATGAGGAAGGAGCGCTTGGAGAACCTGATACTAACAGGCCGGATAGAGGGAAAATGAGACAGGAGAAAACAATGGATAACATATTTGAAGGACCTGATCAGGTGGATGACGGAACGAGGGTTGCATGGTGCAACAAAAGAAAGCGTGCTAAGAGCCATCAGGGATAGGGAGATGTGGAAAGGCTTGTTCGCCTACGTCCTGAAAGAACATGGCACATAAAAAAGAAGAAGGTTATGATTATCCTAATGCCTTTTCAGAATAGGTCGAGGTTCCTGAGCACCTTCAACAAATCTATGTGGTGTATTTTGTCAAACGCCGTTGCGTAGTCTGTAAATTTTTTTTTTTAATCATTTCACCCCGAGCAAGGCAGAAACGCCACTGATATGCAGGGGGCTACATAAATGTAAAAAGATTAATTAGAAAAGAGTGAGGAGTACAAACTAGTTAGAAAGGAACAATAGAAAGCTGAGAAAGCAGGTGCTATGACAGATACATAGGTGGAGAGAAAGTGAAGGTTATACGGGGGTGGGGAGAGAGCTAGAGTCCAGTGGTTAGTAGATGAGTATTGACTTTGCATTTAAATTTCCGGAGGTTGTAGCCGTCAGGAAAGCAAGAATACGGGAGTGAGTTCCACAGGTGGGAAGTGCGAGAGAAGAAGCTGCAGGAGTAGAATTGTCGTCTGCATTTGGCTAACCTGACTGTGAATGGGTGGGACCCAGTTGCCAGTCTGGTTGCACGAGTAAACACCTGTTGAGGAGGCATCAGTGACTTAAGTTCGCCTGAGCAGAAGCCATGAAAGTATTTATAGAACAGACAAAGGGAGGCCACATTTCGACGATGGGGAAGTGGCGGCAGTCGAGCCGCCAGATCAGTACCTATCACATTACAGACTCTCCTTTGGAGCCTGTCAAGAACACTGAGGAGAACGGCAGGGGCACTTGAAATCACATGAGCAGGTCTTCCTTCATTTGTATTGTTCTTTCTGATAGTATTCTGAGCATGAATATCACATCCTTGATAACATAATCCAGTTATCAAAACCATCTGACACGGAATATAAAAGGCTTCAAAATTGCGCTACTGCAGTCCTTCGTGACGGTGACATCGCGGATATAGTAGTTGGTTATACATATGCTAGTATCATTTCGTGGTCATGAGTTCACTCCTTGGATGTGGTAGTGAGCAGCAAATTTAGAAGGGGCCGTTGGTAGGGGAAGCAACCAGGGACTCTAACGAGGAAACAGTTTATAAAACTTTTTATAGTAGTTATTGGTTCGGACTTCGGTATGTTATTTGCGGCTGTGTGCCATTGGAAATTGCCCTGGTGGGAGACGTGTGGCACGCGCACTGTAGGTTACCGATTCCTCCTTTAGATCATATTACTCTCTATGTATTAACTTCAATCATAATAAAGCGAGATAAGAAATAAGGAAACAAAGACTGCGTTAATGGACTAAAGAAAGCAAAATTTATAGTCTTAAGCCAACGTAGCATCCCAAAATGCCAATTACAGGCTGGGGAAAACTAAAACCTGCTTAAATCTAAGTCCTTGGGAAGTGTTCTAACGAAGGATGGAAAGTGCGACACTGAGATCAGAAGGCGAATTGGCATGGCAAAGACGCATTGAAGAAGCCGAGTAAACTATTAAGAGACAGGAAAATTTCGCTAGAAACAAAGAGAGTACTGAATTTGTGTATAATATCTTCTCTTCAATATGGTAGTGAATATTAGTCAGTCAGTTAGTTATATGCCATACGTGATACACGCTTGGGCGATCATGTCTAGAAAGAGACATGACTGATTGGGCAGAAGATTATCCCGCAGTAGGTTGCCATTGCTTTATGCGGTAGATTGGTTGCCGACCAAGGCTATAGAACCGAATCTGTCCTGTTATTTAACCCATAAATGGAAGGAATTAACGGATTAATACCTTTCCCAAGGGTATTTGCGCGTCAGTGAATGCGATGAATTCAGCTGAAATTCGAACTCGGCTTCCTGATTTATCGTTCTGAGCCGATATCCAATGCACCCCAACGCACATCCTAGTGAACACTAGACAATATCAATAAAGATGAAGAAAAAATTCGAAGCAACTTAAATGTGGATCTATAGGATGCTGCGGATGTCATGGATCGAGTATGTGAGCAAAGATGAGGTTTTGGAAAGAATGGAAACAAAAAAACAAATTAATACTGAGCATCAGGAAAACACAGTGGAAGTTATTAGGACATATGATGCGGAAGGAAGGCTTGGAGAATCTTATACTTACCGGTCAAATACGGGGAAAGAGAGACAAGGAAAAGTAGCGGATAACATATTTGAAGGGCTTGATGGATAGCAGAGCTGGGTTTGGGTGGGGCAAGAGGGGAAAGCGTGCTAAGAGTTACCAGGGAGAGGGAGACGTGGAAGGCCATCATCGCCTAAGTCTTAAAGGAACATGAAACACAGAAGAAGATATAGAGATGAGTCGAAGATAATATCGTTAAACTGCTATGAGATCTTATATTCTAATATTACAAAAAACATACATATGAAAATCAAAAGTCAAAATGTGTAAAACGATTTTTAAAAATTAGAGAGCACTTCGTCCCAGAATATTGTCAATGTCATTTTTTAATGATCAGTTTTTTCATTATCAACAGGAAAAATGTAAAAAGCAAAGCGAGTAAATATCACCTTGCTAAATCTCACTGACAAAATATGTTAAGGACATATTCGCATTCAGTGACTAGTGCTACTCAAGCCATCAGACTTGGATGAAAATGTAGTATCTGTTGTACTGATCTCAAATAGTAAGTTATATTGAACTTTCCTTTATAAAAAAACATACGTCATTTAGTGACCAGTGCTACTCAAGCCATCAGACTTGGATGAAAATGTAGTATCTGTTGTACTTGATCTCAAATAGTAAGTTATAAAATTGAACTTTCCTTTATAAAAAAACATACGTCATTTGTGACCAGTGCTACTCAAGCCATCTGACTTGGATGAAAATATAGTATCTGTTGTACTGATCTCAAATAGTAAGTTATATTGAACTTTCTTTTATAAAAAAACATACGTCATTTAGTGACCAGTGTTACTCAAGCAATCAGACTTGGATGAAAATGTAGTATCTGTTGTACTGATCTCAAATAGTAAGTTATATTGAACTTTCCTTTATAAAAAAACATACGTCATTTAGTGACCAGTGCTACTCAAGCCATCTGACTTGGATGAAAATATAGTATCTGTTGTACTGATCTCAAATAGTAAGTTATATTGAACTTTCTTTTATAAAAAAACATACGTCATTTAGTGACCAGTGTTACTCAAGCCATCTGACTTGGATGAAAATGTAGTATCTGTTGTACTGATCTCAAATAGTAAGTTATATTGAACTTTCCTTTATAAAAAAAACATACGTCATTTAGTGACCAGTGCTACTCAAGCCATCAGACTTTGATGAAAATGTAGTATCTGTTGTACTGATCTCGAATAGTAAGTTATATTGAACTTTCTTTTATAAAAAAAACATACGTCATTTAGTGACCAGTGCTATTCAAGCCAATTGACTTGGATGAAAGTGTAGCATCTGTAGTTCTCATATCAAATAGTAATAGTTATATCGATCTTTTATTTATAAAAAAAACATTCGGTATTCAGTGACCAATGCTACTCAAGCCATCTAATCTGGATGAAAGGTTAGTTTCAGTTAACCTCATCTCAAATGGTAATAGTTATATTGATCTTTCATTTATAAAAAATATTCGAATTCAGTGACCAGTGCTACTCAAGCCATCTGATTTGGATGAAAGTGTAGTATCTGTTGCCCTCATCTTAAATAGTAATACTTATTTTGACCTTTCCTTTATAAAGAAACATTCGTCATTTAGTGACCAGTGCTATTCAAGCCATCTGATTTGGATGAAAGTGAAGAATCTGTTGTCTTCATCTCTAATGGTATATTTATGTTGACCTTTTCATAAAATAAAAAAAAAACATTTGATATTTTGGGACCAGTGCTACTCAAGGCATCTGACTTGGATAAAAGTGAAGTATCTGTTGTCCTCATCTCAAATAGTAAGTTAAGTTTTCTTAAAATACGTCATTTAGTGACCATCGCTATTCAAGCCATCTGACTTGGGTGAAAGTGCAACATCTGTTGGCTTCAGCTTAAATAGTAATTTTCATATTGACCTTTTCTTTATAAAAAACATTCGGTATTCAATGACCAATGCTACTCAAGCCATTTGTTTTGGATGAAAGTATAGTATCTGTTGGCCTCATCTCAAATGGTAATAGTTATCTTGACCTTTTGTTTATAAAAAACATTCGGTATTCAGTGATCTGTGTTATTTACGCCATCTGGCTTGGATGAAAGTGTAGTATCTGTTGTGCTCATCTGAAATGGTAAGTTATAATGAACTTTCCTTTATAACGAAACATACGTCATTTAGTGACCAGTGCAATTCAAGCCATCTGACTTGGATGAAAATGAAGCATCTGTTGTCTTCAGCTTAAATAGTAATAGTTATATTGACCTTTTCTTTATAAAAAGCATTCGGTATTCAGTGACCCGTGCTACTCAAGCTATCTGACTTGGATGAATGTAAAGCAACTGTTGTCTTCATCTCTCATATTAATAGTTATATTGACCTTTTCTTTACAAAAAACAGAAACAAAACACGTTCAGTATTCAGTGACCAATGACTTGGATGAAAGTGTAGCATAAGTTCTCTTCATCCTAAATAGTAATAGTTATATTGACTATTTCTTTATAAAAAAAAAACATTTGGTATTCAGTGACTCGAGCCTTTTAATTGGATGAAAGTGCTGTCCTCGTCTCAAATAGTAAGTTATACGCAACTTTCCTTTATATATGATCATACGTCATTTAGCGACAAGTGCAATTCAAGCCATCAGACTTGGATGAAAGTGTAGTATCTGTCGACCTCATCTAAAACGGTAATAGTTATATTGAACTTTCCTTTATAAAGTAACATACATCATTTAGTGACCAGTGCTATTCAAGCCATCTGACTTGGACGGAAGTGTATCATCTTTTGTCTTCAGCTTAAATAGTAATAGTTATATTGACTATTTCTTTATAAAAAAACATTCGGTATTCAGAGACCAGTGCTACTCACATAATCTGATTTGGATGAAAGTGTTGTATCTGTTGACCTCATCTAAAATGGTAATAGTGATATTGAACTTTTCTTTTTAAGAAAAACATTCTGTATTCATTGACCAGTGCTACTCAAGCCATCCGATTTGGATGAAAGTGAAGCATCTGTTGTCCTCATCTCAAATGGAAATAGTTATATTGACCTTTTCTTTATAAAAAAAACTTTCGGTATTTAATGACCAGTTCTACACGTGCCATCTGATTTGGATAAAGGTATTGTTTTTGTTGACCTCATCTCAAATGGCAATAGTTATATTGATATTTTCTTTATAAAAGAACATTCAGTATTCAGTAACCAGTGCTAATCAAACCATCTGATTTGGATGAAAGTGTTGTATCTGTTGACCTCATCTCAAATGGTAATAGTTATATTCACCTTTTCTGTATAAAAAAAAAATTCAGTATTCATTGAGCAGTGCTACTCAAGCTATCTGATTCGGATGAAAGTATCGTATCTGTTGATTTCATCTCAAATGGTAATAGTTATTTTGACCTTTTCTTTTGAAGAAAAACATTCGGTATTCAGTAACCAGTGCTACTCAAGCCATCTGATTTGGATGAAAGTGAAGCATCTGTTGTCCTCATCTCAAATGGAAATAGTTATATTGACCTTTTCTTTATAAAAAAAAACATTCGGTATTCTATGACCAGTGTTACTCAAGCCATCTGATTTGGATGAAATGTAGTATCTGTTCACCTCATCTCAAATGGTTTATAGTTATCTTGACTTTTTCTTAAAAGAAATCCTTCAGCTTTCATCAACCAAGCAGCCAGTGCCATGGTCAATTGAACTTTATTATATTTTACTATTAAAATAGTCTTTACGGAAAATACATATCTCAAGTTTACTAAATGTTATTGTGGTTACCTTTTTGAACTTTTCTTCAGACAGTAACGTCTTAATGATGTGTCACCTATCCAAATTCATTTTTATGCTTTTCGTTTTAGTAGTTTGCTGTTGCTGAAAGTCATCAAGTGATGTGGTTTTTGTTCTTTGGTACAGTTCTTTGAGATTTTGTAGGGTCAATCCACGAGGTTCAAACAAGTGTTGTCTTCTCTAAGGTCTACATACGTCCTACGTCCCAGGCCACTTTTGAATGTTGATGTGACGTGATTGCCTGTAGGTGAAAGGTTAGATATGCGTGATCCGATGTGTCTAAGAAAATAAAACTAGTTATTAAGTTAATGTTTTAGCTTTGTACGAGGATCATTCAATAAATAAGGTGAATTTTTTGGTATAAAGACTTCTAATGCAGGTAGAAGCTTACTTTTTTTAAAAATTTTGTTTCCTTTATTTCTTTTTCAAAAGGATTTAATTCTTTTTGCAGATTGAAAAAAAAACTTTGAGATTTTTGGAGATTGAAAAGAAGCATTTTCCAGGTTTGAACAGAAGTCAGTTATTTTGTTGCTGAAGAGTGCAAACCAGTTGAAATTCATAGGAGAATGTCAACTGTGTATATTGCTACGTATTTCAGTCAAAAAGTATCTACAAGTGGGTTAAATTGTTTAAAGAAGGACATAGCAGTGTTGAGAATGAAGACAGGTCTGGGAGGCCTACAGAAGTGAGATCTCCTGAGGTGATAAAAATAAGTCAATGACCTCATTCAGTCTGACAGGAGGTTGACAGTGGATATCATTGCAAGGACTTTAAGCCTATCTGTTGGGACGGCACACAAAATTGGCAATAATGAACTTGCCTACTCGAAGGCCAACTGCCGGTGAGTGCCAAAGATGCTTACTGCAGAGCACAAACAGAAGAGGGTCCAGTTGTCTCTCCCTCACCCCCTTACAGCCCAGACCTTGCTCCTTCAGACTTTCACCTGTTTGGTCCCTTGAAAGCATTCACGAGAGGCACGAAGTTTGTAAGTGACGATGAAGTCAAAAGTGCTGTGAGCGATTGGCTGAGACATCATTCCGATTATTTTTACGCTGAGGGAATATGACAGCTTGTGCACAGATGAGAAAATTGTGTGACACTGCTGGGAGACTACGTTTAAAAAGTAAGCTCCTGTCTGTATTAGGAGTCCTTATACCGAAAAATTCGCCTTATTTATTGAATGACCCTCGTAGTATTTCTCTGTGGTACAGTGGATATCGGTGCGAAACACGAACTCGGAGAGCCGTTTTCGAATTGTACTCAAATTCACTTACGCACAAATACCGTTGGGAAAGTTATTAATCCCTCTCTTCTCTATTCAGATATGGATCAAATAGCAGGACAGATTGGGTCCTATAGCCTTGGTTGTTAACTTGTCTGCCGCAGAAAGTAATGGCAACGTATCTTCAGCTCAGTCATCGCATCTCTTTCGAGGTATGATCGGCAAAGCGTGTATTACGTATGGTAATTAAATCACGCTCTGGGTAATTCGTGATGTTCAGCGTTCTGAACTCTATACAAGACATTTATCATTATTTAAATTATTTCCTTTTTTGTATAAATTATAATTATTATTATCATTGTGAATTAAAACCCTTATATTTTTGCTCCTTATTTTTTAATATTTAATTTTGCCGTTTAATTTTTCTTTCATTTTCATTTATTTTTCTTATTTCTATTTACAGTTTTAATTTTCCCTTCATTTTTAACGTTCAGGTGGTATTTGAATATTTACATTTTTAAAACTCATGATTTACGCCCCTTTGATTTCTTCTACCTGCATTTTGTTATTTTTTATTTTAAAAGTTTTTTTTTTACAGTCTTCATTACAGTCTTCCCACCTCTTGTGAAGAGCTGGGAGATGGTTTGGGGTTTGATTTGGGTGACGGTTTGAGTGGTGGGGAAACAAGAGCTCTAAAGGGGGGGGGAAGAGATTCCTTACTTTCACCGGGGTTTAGCTTTTAGCTGGAAAATGAGGGGCAGATAGTGTCTTGGCATTTACCAGTGCCTTTTCCGGCTTTTCCGCCCTGCTCCGATCAGCTTTCTTTTCTTTATTGATGACATTTTGTTTGTCATCCCTCTCTTCTTTCCTCCCTCTCTTGACCGATGACTATCGCGGTGAAAGCATATTAATTTCGACCTCCATATTAATTTCCAGTCGAGGTGCTTCCTGGCGAGTTGAATCTTTTCCTTGATGCAATTGTGTAGGCTTCTTGGATGACGTCTGTAACTGTTCATTTAGGCGATATCGCCGTTTGTACAGGGACGTCCTGCTGAGTAGGAGTGTTGACAGGCTAGTCTTTTTTTTCTTTCACTGCTGCCTCTTCTGCACTACACAACTAGCAGTGGGGTCGCCTCTTCTCAACAGCGACAAACAATTTTCTCCCACGACACAGAATTATTTCGGGGATATCGTGATGTGGTTTAGCGCAATATGTAGGCAAAAGTCTTCAGTTGCCACTTCGTCTTTGCTTACTACACGGGAGATTCTTCTAGCTTACCAAAATTGGCAAAAATGCTTCCCATGTGATCCTCAGAATTATCCGGTTTTGGTAACCAAAACTCTTCTAGCTAATTGCTTAGTCTCGTCTTTGGTACTCAGCAGAACGTGTTGCTTTTGAACGGCTGGCCAATATTTTAGCCACTATTTTTGGGGGATTTTTAAAGCCTCCTCCATGGCTTCCCTACTGACGCTGATAAACTTCCGTGTTTTGACGTCAGTCTTCAGCAGGGAGATTGTTTTGCTCTCACTACATCCAGGGCTTCAGGGATTGTAATCATTTCGTTTCCCTGGATATAATCCTTGTATTGCTGACTCATTTTTTCGAAATGGGCAACATCCATTTTTTATGGGACTCTTAACCCAAACTGATGGCAACACCGCCGGTGAAGTATTCGGTTGAGAAGAATCAGCTATTACTGTCTCCAGGCAGTAATAAAGTTCACAAAATACTAATACAAGAACAATTAAAGTTTGGTTTGGTTGTTTTTATGGCAAATCAACCTCGGCGGGTCATTTATTGCCAAGTAAACTTTATTTTTTTTATTGCTGATAATACCTTTTTCTTTCAATAATTTATTGTTGTTTTTATATAAGTTTTGTGTCTCGTAATACATTTTTCTTTTCGAATATCAAGATTCATTGGGATTTGTTTTTAAGAGCAGGGTCCACATGTCCTACCCTTGTTATTTAACCCATAACTGGAAATAGATTAATACCTTTCTCAAGAGAACCAGTGCTTAAGTAAATGCAGGATATTCAACTGGAATTCGAACTCGGCTCATCGATTTCTCTTTCCGAGCCGATATCCTCTGCACCACAACGCACATCCGTCACTATACGCTTACAGCACCTGGTATTTCCAAGCGGTCACCCATCTAAGTACTGACCAGGTTCAACGTTGCTTAACTTCGGTGATCGAGCTAGAACTGGTGTATTCAACGTGATAGGCTGTAAGCCAACAATTAAAGACAACACGAAATCCAGGCAAACAATAGCATAGCACGTGATAAGGTAACTTGTAAATAATACTTAACTACAACAATCTGAAACGTTTGTCTTTTTCAAGTGTGTATCATTTAATGAGGGGATCATGGACCATCTCGAACTATACACAGCCAAGATTTTTAGGGTCAAAGAAATATTTGTCTTCGTCTTTCTCTACATTAGTTGTTAAAAATGAACTCGTTCATCTGCTATGTGTAAAACTTTCATAAGAATGTAGGTCGTAAAATGGACCTCAATGTGTGGCATTTGAGTTGTACGCATTGCCAAATTGAACTACGCTATTCTATATTATTTTTTCATGTTTCACATATGATATGCTAGCAGTATATCCCGGCGTTGCTCGGGTGTAATGAAAGCTTTAAAACTAACCCATGGTCCTGGAGCTCAGACTCTTTGGACACGTCGGCACGAAAAACTAAAATGCAATAGTTGTTTCCAGTTAAAGCGAAACCGTAGACTGAAAGAAAAATGAATGGATGTAAGTCAAATTTTGATTTCCTGGTATCAATATCAAATAGGTTTTTTTGTCAGAAACTGAATTTTGAAGGCTAAATAAGACCTTTGAGGAAATGGTATCATGGCTGAGACTAAACTACAATTATACCTACTTAGAGCCACACCCGAAGCAAAAACTAAAATAAAAGGGCTGAAAAAATACAGACATACAGACATATAAACAGACACACACACAAACACATTGCCTTATATATATATATATATATATATATATATATATATCGATTTTCTGCACTATTGTAAGAACTACAACCTTGAAACTTCTGAATATCGTTTCTTATGTCTTTGTTTATGAGTGTATCAAATTTGATTAAAATCGGACCACCTCTTCTGTAAGTCAATTTTTTCGATTATCGATTTTCGATATTTATCGGAGGTACCTCGACACAAAACCTAGCTAAGAACACTCGCAGACGCTTATAGTACAACTGTGTAAATTTTCAAGAAAATCGGTTCAGCCGTTTCGGAATCTATAGGTAACAGACACACACACAGACAGGCACACACACAGACAGACACACACATGCACGCACACACACAGAGAAAGTTCCATTTATAAATAAGTTTAGACTGGTTGATCACTTACCATTTTGTTTCAGTGATTCCTCACAGTATTATTAATCAGAACAACGGTATTATGCATGACTGTATTATTAATCCATGTCTCTCATGTGATTAAACCTGTTCTTCACACAATATTTTGCTTCAGTCTTTCCTTACAGTATTATTAAGCAGTGTAACACGGTCAGTCCGGAAGCCTGAGTCAGGGTTTATGCTGTCGACACGGCACCAGATATGACGACGCTTCAACACAGTAGCTCTTTGTTTTTCCCTATTCTTTTCGTGTCAACCCAAGATGTATCCTTAGTCATGGCAACCATTTGTAACGCGGGTTAATGGAGCGGAAGGGAGCGGAAGAGTAGTGTGTTCGACACCATAGTAGCTGGTCTTCGAGTCGTTTATTACAACGGTGTTCCTCCTTGCCCACGCTGTGAATGTCGATCTCAGGGAAGACACGTTGAAATCCCGCTGGCCGTATCTTCAAACTTCAAACCAGACCGGACAAGCGTGCACAATTGGGTTAATAAAAATAAAGAATGGCACCAATAAATAAATAAATAAATAAATTCGATGACGCCTGAATAAGTTGCGGAAAAGTCTTTATATACAAAAAAAACAAAAAACAACAACATAACGGCCAACAGAATTAGAATATAACAGTCGTTGAATTCCTATTCTTACAACGGAGCGAAAGCTTTTGTTTGAAAGTAATGTTTGTTCACTCAAATTTTTTTTTTTTTTAATCATTTCACCCCGAGCAAGGCAGAAACGCCACTGATGTGCAGGGGGTTACATAAATGTAGAAGGATTAATTAGAAAAGAGTGAGGAGTACAAGCTAGTTAGAAAGGAACAATAGAAAGCTGAGAAAGCAGGTGCAATGACAGATACATGGGCGGAGAGAACGTGAAGATTATACAGGGGAGGGGAGAGAGCTAGAGGCCAGTGGTTAGTAGGTGAGTATTAACTTTGCTTTTAAATTTCTGGAGGTCGTAGCCGTCAGGAAAGCAAGAATACGGGAGTGAGTTCCACAGGCGGGAAGTGCGAGAGAGGAAGCTGCAGGAGTAGAATTGTCGTCTGCGTTTGGCTAACCTGACTGTGAATGGGTGGGACCAAGTTGCCAGTCTGGTTGCACGGGTAAACACCTGTTGAGGAGGCATCAGTGACTTAAGCTCATCCGAGCAGAAGCCATGAAAGTATTTATAGAAGAGACAGAGGGAGGCCACATTTCGACGATGGGAAAGTGGCTGCAGACGAGTCGCCAGATCAGTACCTATCACATTACAGACTCTCCTTTGGAGCTTGTCAAGAACACTGAGGAGAACGGCAGGGGCACCTGACCATAAATGGCAGCAGTATTCCATGCACGGACGAATGGTTGACTTGTATATATGCAGGATGGATTCAGGTGGAAAAAACGGAGATTTTAAGTTTTTTTCGAGTTTTGACGGTTCAAAAAGTCTTATCAGGGCTTTTCACCGAAGCTTTACGGAAACAGCCGAAGATGGGTCTTTGTGACGCCTTGTTTGCCTTAGTTCGACACAACAACAATAACTTTTTGATTTTAACTATGCGCAGTACATGAATGTTAAAACAGTGAGAATCTAGAAAAGAAAAAACAAAGGAATAACATGTTCAAACAATATTGCCAATATTGTGTTAGCGCTTGAATGGATTTATCAGGATATTTATTTTGTATGAAAATACAAAAAATATGGCACATCTCCGAAAAAAGTGCGTGGGTAGAGGGTGGTCATCCGTAACTATCCTATACATTGCTAAACTCTTTCACGACCCTATCACTCATTAACAATTTGCACATTCACCACAAGAACCCTTCAATTACCTCCCAATCCTTCACGTATCACAATGCCTTATATTTACAAGTCAGTCAGTTAAGTGATATACGTGATACACGCTTTGGGCGATCATGTCCCGAAAGAGACATGACTGACTGTGCAGAAGATTATCCCGCAGTAGGTTGCCATTGCTTTCTACGGTAGACTGGTTGCCGACCAAGGCTATAGAACCCAATCTGTCCTATCATTTAACCCATAATTGGAGGGAAGAGACGGATTAATACCTTTCCCAATGGTATTTGTGCGGAAGTGAATGCAAGGAATTCAATTGGAATTCGAACTCGGTACCCCGATTTGTTGTTCCGAGTCGATATCCACTGCACCACAACGCACATCCATATTTACAAGGGGCACCTAAAAAAGAGGAAACAAACCCATAACATAAAAATTGCTAATATGTACAATACAAAAATATATTTAAAAGATTTAATGATAATGAACTGAAAAAGATGAGGGAGATAAAGTACCCAAAATGAATGGATTGATCAGTTTGACGCCACAGGTTTCGAAGAAAATTCATAGAATTTTAAGGTACTCAATATCTATGTCAGATTTCTTTTAACCAGAAAAAAATATCGTGTTGATTCGTGTCATAAAATGAATTCTACCAAAATTATTTTAAACTTTGCACACTCCACCCACGCCTACTGAACAGGTGAAGAGGCGCATCCCTTGTTCCCTGTTTAGGATGTGGTTTCCGGCTTTCTCTTTTCCATTCTTTTTACCCTTACGTAGCCCCCTGCGCATCAGTGGCGTTATCGCCTTGCTTGGGGCGATATGATTAAAAAAAAAAAAAATCGTTCATCCGCTAGGTCTATCCATTTTTATTTGGTTTTTAAATTTATTTTTACTGTTTTTTTTTCTTTCATTTTTCTTTCATTTTTTTCTTTCTCTGTTTTTATTTTGTGTTAAATTCTTCTCCTCTTCCTTCTTCTCTCCATCCCTTCCTCTTCTTCTTTTCCTTCTTCTCTCCATCAATTCCTCTTCTTCTTTTCCTTCTTCTCTCCATCCCTTCCTCTTCTTCTTTTCCTTCTTCTTCATTTCACTTTCTCTAATCTTTTCTTCCACTTCTATTTTCTCTTCTTCTTCTTCTTCTCGATCTCTTTCACTTATCCTTCTAATCCTATTCATTCTTCTTCTTCTTCTCTTTCCCTTTTCCTGTTTTATTTTTTTATTTTTCAACTTCTTCTCTTCCTTCTTATACTTTATCGCGGGGTATTTTTATTTTTATTTTTTTATCATTTCACCTCAAGCAAGGCATTCCACTGCCACTATTGCGCTTGGGGCTACATAGGGGGAGATAAATAAGAAGAGTGGTTAGATATAGGAAATGTCAGAAGATAGTTTGGAGGATGGGAAGACTGTTTGAATGAATGGAAGCGAGTTATTGTGTTAGGAGGTGTCTATTGACCTTACATTTAAACTCCTGGAGATTGTAGCCGTCGGGGAAGCAGTCATGTGGAAGAGAATTCCACAGTTGGGAAGTGCGAGAAAAGAAACTGTTGGAGTAGAAGTTGCGGTTGCATTTTATCGGTTTCACTGTAAAAGGATGGGATCTAGTTGCTAATCTAGTATCTAGTGCAAATTCGAACCTAGGAGGCACCAGTGATCTAAGTTCATCGGAGCAGAAGTCGTGAAAGTATTTATAGAAGAGACACAGGGAAGCCACCTCGCGCCGGTGAGAGAGAGACTGCAGGCGGTCTGCTAAGTCGGTATCGATCACATTACAGACCCTCCGCTGTACCTTGTCGAGAAGCCCAAGGAGAATAGCAGGGGCACCCTACCAGATATGGCAACAGTATTCAATGCACGGGCGGATGGTAGATTTATAAATGTGCAGGATAGATTCAGACGTAAAAAACCTCCGGGCCCTGCACAGAGAACCGACTTTCATAGCAGGGGATTTAGCAATGGATTCGATATTGTCAATCCACTTGAGGTCCGCTGAAAGTGTGAGACCAAGGAGGCGTAGTGTTTTACTCTCTGGGAGGCAAGCCTGGTCCATGCTAATAGGAGGTAGGTGCGATTGTCTCTGTCCATTCTTTTCCAGTTTATAGTGGAGAGTAGTTTTGTATTGTTGCAGGTTAACGGAATTTGGCCTTGTTGAAGATAGCCCACTATAAGTCATAAAAAGATTATAATTCAAGAAAAGCGATTTGAGTTGAAAAATAACATTTTATATATACACATATCAATTAAGGTTTTTACAATTAAAGTAATACTTGAAGTATAGGTCCAACGGACGTTAAAATGTTCATGGCTATAAAATACTGAAAAAAAAAATACTTAGGAATGTGGGAGCGCTGTAAGTAAGGAATGTCTTTGATGTATTCGCTCCTTAGGTCAGTAAGTAGTTTTGAGACAGGGAAGAAGGTAAGGAGAGGTGAAGCGAGGCGAACATAGTAGCCGCTTGACTTAGTCAAGGGAGATATTAATTAATCACTCTCGTCTGTCTGGGTTTCTGCGTCGGTCTGTCTTTCTGTCTGGTGATGCTTTCTGTATCGGCTTTTTGTTTCTTCTTTTTGGATCGCAGCAGATCATCTGGGATTTCACACTTGTATTTGATTCTGGGCTTCCCATTGACCGATAAATAAAATTCGCGTAGGCTCGCAAACTGGAAATTTAATATTTAATTTTTATTTTTCAACCGGAGCATCTGCACGAGGCCAGCTGCGAACGTCGAGTTTTGGTCATTTGCTTTTTGGTTATGAGTGTGCAAACATCCGGTCCATTGCTATGCTCGGTCGGTATCACCACAACTTGAACTTATTTTTCTTTCTTCTTTCTTCTTTCTTTTCCTTTTCTTTTCCCCATTCCTTCTTCTTCTATTTATAATTCTTTTCTTGCTTCTTAGGCGTTTTTTTTTTGCATTTCCTTCTTCTTCTCATCGGCTTTTCCTGTTTTTTCATTTTCCGCTTTGTATTTTCTTTTCTTCTCTTTTTCGCCTCCTCTTTCATCCTCTTTTTCATCTTCTTTCTATTCTTCCTCTCATAAGCTTTCTTTTTCTTCTCTTACCATTTTTCTGCTTTTTCTACTTTTTTCTTACTCTTCTTTTTCTTCTCTTTTTCCTCTGGTTTTCTTCTTTTTCCTTCTTTTCATTTTCTCATCCATCTTCTTTTTCTTCTCTTCCCCTTTTCCTGTTTCTTCTTTTTCGACTTTTACTTTTACATTTTCTCTCTTCTTTCATTCCGTTTTCTTCTTCTTCTTCATTTTTCTCTTCTTTTTCTCAACCTTCTTTTCTTCTTTTTCTCTTCCGCTTTTCCTCCTTCTTTTGCTTAGTCTTTTTCTTCTTCGCCTGCCTCTCTTCCTATTCTTCTGTTCCCTCTTCCTTCTTCTTCATCTCCTTCTTTCGCTTCTTCTTCTCGTCCTCCTCTTCCTTCCTTCTTTTTCTTCTCTTCCCCCTCTACCTTCTTCTCCTACTTTATCTCTTCATTCTTCGGTTTTCTCTCTTTCTTCATATTCTACTTCGTCTTCTACACTTTTCCATTTCATTTCCCCCTACTTCTCCTGTAACTTTTCCATTCTCCATTCTTCTCGGCAGATTAAAACTCCTCATTTTGTTCCCTTCACGTTCTCCGTTTCAGTTTTAACCTCCTTCCTTCGTATATTCTTGCCTTGTTTAAATAACTCATCTTTTCAAATCATTGACTTTTATGCTACGCTGTTTCTTCAGCTTCTCTCTTTTCTTTCAATTCCTCAATTTTTTTTTAATTTTGTAAACAGAATACACCTGCTTGTATTTGAAATTTAAAAAAAAAAGAATCCGGAGCAAATCTGAAAATAATGAAATAATTAAATTCCGATAAAAATAAATATCAACGCAACATAACTACCCAGAGAAAATTTCATATTTGTGCACACACACACACACACACACACACACACACACACACACACACACACATATATATATATATAGAGAGAGAGAGAAAGGTAGAGAGAGAGAGAGAGAGAGAGAGAGAGAGAAAGAGAGTCAAAGTGAGAGAAATTTATACGCGTGTATGCTTAGCGGGTGTTGAGACGTATCGCTAAGGTGTATATATATCAGGAGGGACCAAGAAAGGAAGCTCTTCCGTCTTTGAATGTTTGAAAGTGGATCGGTCCGAGATTCTTCTGCACGCCACGCCACGCCACGCCACGCCACGCCACGCCGCTCCACGTCACGCACACACACACACACACACACACACATATATATATATATATATATATATATATATAGTGTATCGAGGCAGCAAACCATTTTCTAAACATATACTATTAAATATAAGAGACAATGAATGTCTATTATGTTTAATCATGAGCCGTTCTAAACGTCGTATTTTTGCTTTAATTTCAGTTGAAAATAAAGACAAAAATTCTCCAACATTTGGATAATTTTTTATTAATTTGGTTCTTCAGAGAGGTTATTAAGATGGTAATACAAATGTTGGAGAATTTTTTTCTTTATTTTCAACTCAAATTAAAGCCAAAATACGACGTTTAGAACGGCTCATGATTAAATATATTAGACATTCATTGTCTCTTATGTTTAACAGTATATGTTTAGAAAAATATATAGGCAGCTATCTAATGCGGTATGAATATATATATATATATATATATATATATATATATATATATATATGTGTGTGTGTGTGTGTGTGTGTATATATATCCACGTGAGTACAGAAAGAGGAAAGAACATTTTTTTCCGTCCAAAACATTAATTTAAAACAGTGCTCGATATATGATGTAAAGAGCTGTGAATATTTATTATAAATTATGTTTTAGAACATGTACATAATTTTTTCTATATATGTCCTCTTCTCTACAATCAATTTCCTCCTGATGAAATGTTGGGGACCCAACATTGAAACAAACATATGATTGTAGAGAAGAGGACATATATAGAAAAAATTATGTACATGTTCTAAACATAATTTATAACATATATATATATATATATATACATATATATATATATATATATATATATATATATTACATAAAAGAATTAAACTTTCTTCTATTAGACGACCAATCGACAAATATAATTAACCATCTATAGGAAAATAAATTTATTTGTTTGTGTCATGACTTTTTTCCCATGATGTTTTGGTCTCACTGACGGGGTGGGTGGTTAAATATACCTGTCCAAATGAACATATAAAAAAATTTGAATTTTTACATGTAATAATATTGGCTGTGTAAATAAATGAATTTAATTTCATTGAGCCATATGTTTGGATCAGTCTTAATATATAATATCAATAGAATCCTTTACCTCCTGTTTTTTTCCGGATTTATACCAATATATATATTTTTAATAGTTTTTCCTATATATTTTTTTAATTATATATATATTTTTTTATAGTTTTTCCTATATATATATATATATATATATATATATTCATATATATATATTTTTTAATAGTTTTTCCTATATATATATTTTTTTAATAGTTTTTCCTATATATATATATATATATATATATATATATATATATTCATAAATATATATTTTTTAATAGTTTTTCCTATATATATATTTTTTTAATAATTTTTTCTATATATATATATATATATATATATATATTCATATATATATATTTTTTAATAGTTTTTCCTATATATATATTTTTTAATAGTTTTTCCTATATATATATATATATATATATATATATATTCATATATATATATTTTTTAATAGTTTTTCCTATATATATATTTTTTAATAGTTTTTCCTATATATATATATATATATATATATATATATATATATATTCATATATATATATATTTTTTAATATTTTTTCCTATATATATTTTTTTAATAGTTTTTCCTATATATATATATATATATATATATATATTCATATATATATATATTTTTAATAGTTTTTCCTATATATATATTTTTTAATAGTTTTTCCTATATATATATATATATATATATATATATATATTCATATATATATATTTTTTAATAGTTTTTCCTATATATATATTTTTTTTAATTTTTTTTAATAGTTTTTCCTATATATATATATATATATATATTACATATATATATATTTTTTAATAGTTTTTCCTATATATATACGTTTTTAATAGTTTTTCCCATATATATATATATATATATATATATATATATATATATATATTCATATATATATATTTTTTAATAGTTTTTCCTATATATATATATATATATATATTCATATATATATATATTTTTAATAGGTTTTCCTATATATATATATATATATTCATAGCGCATTAGCTAGCTACCTATATATACACCTATTATAACTTCTTCTATGTACCCAGTTCTTTCAGGACGTAGGCGATCGTAGGCGACCACGTCTCCCTATCACTGGTGGCTATTAGCACGCTTTCTCTTGGTGCACCACCAAAACCCCGCTCTGCCATCCATTCTTTTTCATCTCCTCTTCTTTATTCTTCTTCTTTTTGTTGGTTACAAATTCGTCAGGGTCATCATCATGTTTACAAATTCGTCAGCGTCATCATTACTGTAGAAATTGTAAAAAAGAAGAAGAAAGAAGAGTTGAAGAAGAAGAAAGAGGAAAAAAGACGACGATTATGAAGAAAAATATGAAATAATGACCCTGAAGAAATTCTTAAGTAGAACAGGAAGATGAAGGTTAAGGAGCTGAAGAAGAAAGAGAAGAAGTCGACGACAACGAAGAAGAAGAAAAGATGACCTTGTAAAAAAAAATGGCGGGGAGAGAAGTTGAAGAAGAAAGAGGAAAAGAAGACAACGACAATGAAGAAAAATACGAAATGATGACCCTGAAAGAAATGTTAAGAAGAAGAAGAAGAAGAAGAAGAAGAAGAAGAAGAAGAAGAAGAAGAAGAAGAAAGGAGGGAAGAAGAAGTCGACGACAATGAAAAACAGGAAATGATGACCATGAAGTAATTGTAATTATGAAGGAAGAGGAGATGGAGTAGAAGAAGAAGTCGACGACAACGAAGAAGAAAAAGAAGAAGAAGAAGAAATGAAGACCCTGACAAATTTGTAAAAAAGAAGAAGAAGAAGAAGGAAGAAGAGAAGAAGAACAACGAAGACGAATAACGACAACGAAGAAGAATAAAAAATGAAGACCCTGACGAATTTGTAAAAAACGAGAAATGAAAGAAGTGGTTCAAATCGTAAAGAAGATGAAGACGACGAGGAAGAATAACAAATGATAGAGCTCAACAAATTGTGAAGAAGAAGAAGTTGAAGGAAAAATGATGCACAGGAATAAATTGTAAAGAAGAAGGAAAAAATGAAGAGGAATAAGAAATGATAGTTCTGAAGGATTTTTTCAAAAGAAGAAAAAGAGAAAACTATGAACAAAAACCAAGTGAATATGAAGAAGAAGGATTCAGAGGCGAAATACATTGTGAATAAAGACGAGAGAAAAAAAGAAGAAGAGAAATATTAAAAGTAACTAGTAGAAAGGAAGCTGAAAAAACTAGATCGTCTGGAAATAGAAAAAACATCAAAACAGGGAACGAACAGGGATAAATTGGAATTTGTGCAATGTGCATATTTCGGCCTTTAATTTAAAAAAAAAACTATAATAAAAAGAGAAACTACTATGGGAATTTGAAATATATTTGGATCACCCAATCTACGAAATAAAAGGACATTTGTCCAACAGCGGATGACTTGAATGTGCGACTGCGCAGACAAATATAATTACGCTGGTTGAGAAAATGCTGGAGTCTTTAGGGGAATTTCCCCTGTCTTTAGTGATAACCAGCGCATTAACATGAACATGAATATTAATGAGAAAAGAACAATTCTAAAAGCGATGAAGATAAAGAGAGACTGCAAATGGGGCAGATATTTTGCGAAGAGAGACTTTAAACGTGATGCTCAATATTACGTAAATGCAGGGAACGTTGGTATGAATGGGGTAGAAAGGTGAAATACTGTGAACTGTGCAAAAGCCACGGATTTGATCAGAGTATAGAATTAAAAACAAAAATTATATTATTTTTGATTTTGAATTATTTTAGAAAATTCTATCCTAGACAAGGATATACAGCCACTAAGACGCATGACGTTTCTGACTGTGAAAGAATATAAGAAAAAGGAAAAATGTAATTAAGGGGAGAGAACATAAAAGAACTTGAATGAAGAGGGCAAAAGATAACGATTGACATTGCTTCAAAGTTTTTCAAGATCAAATTTGACGGAAAACAAATAGGCCAAAAGATAATTCTACCTGCGAGAAGTGTTAAATAAGTTACGTTCAGTATAGAAATCATGGTTATAAAATGCACGCTAATAATCCAGTCCAGGTAAGTAAAAACAACAATAGGAATATATATCTAAGTTCAGTTATCCATTTGGGTCGTTTGAGTATCACACTGACGGCAATTGTAGCAACAGTGGATATCCTAAAATAACCTGACATAGTCCATTCCCCTTCTGGTAAGTTTTGAATTCCGTTTTTCTTCTTTTTTTTTTGTCCTACAGTTTGCTGTCAGTCAGTTAAGTGCCATACGTGAAACACACTTTGGGCGATCATGTCTCGAAAGTGATATGACCGACTGGGCAGAAGATTATCCAGCAGTAGGTTGCCATTACTTTTTGCAGTAGACTGGTTGCCGACCAAGGCCATAGAAAACAATATGTCATGCCATTTAACTCATTGCTGGAGGGAGAAGAGATAGATTACATTACATTTTTTTATTAAGCATAATTAGTGGGGGATCAGTTTATTACTTCATAGCAATAGAAAACCGATCACCCACTTTATGCTCAGTAGAGCTATTTAGTCAGTCAGTTAACTGCTATAATTGAGACACGCTTGGGCGATCATGTCTCGAAAGAGACACGACTGACTAGGCAGACGATTATCCCACAGTAGGTTGCCATTACTTTCTGCGGTAGACTAGTTGCCAGCCAAGTCTATAGAAGCCAATCTGTCCTGTTATTTAACCCATAACTAGAAGGAAGAGACGGATTGATACCTTACCCAAGGGTATTTGCGCGTAAGTGAATGCAATGAATTCAACTGGAATTCGACCTCGGCTCCCCGATTTCTAGTTCCGAGCCGATATCCACTGCACCACAACGCACATAAAAGCATGAACAAGTGAAAAAACATGAAACATGTCTTTCAAAACAACAACACATAATCAAAGATATCTACGGTTTCACGTGTAATTTCGTCCACGACCCATTTTCCCCACTTGCACCCGAAACATTTTTCCGGACGCTCCATCTCTGTCGGATCCAACAGAATTAAAGAAATATTTTAAATATTGTTTCTTTATTTAATATATATTTTTTCTATTTTGATTGAACATTTTCTTTCTGGAAACAATAATTAAAACTAATTCCATTCATATAGAAGATATTTTGGTTGCTCACTGTTAAATAATATCGAACAACACGGATCTTTCGCCTCAACCAGCCTTATGTCTTTTACTGAATAAACCTTTATAGAACTGCCGGCAAACGCGTCGCCATTTGCATCGACTGTGAGCGAGCAAGAGCTTCTATACCATTAAAACAGGAACAAAAGAAAGTTTTCATGATTTTATACGCCGTGAATTTAGTCCCAATAAACAGCTGCCTCCTACAATCAGCCAGCTAAACAGCCGATAATCATATCGACTCTAAGACAGGTGATAGATTCAGTTTTATTCTTGTCCTACAATTTACGCATGCGCATGCCAAGACACGCATGCGCGCCTTCATAACAGTAAGTACGTTTGAATTTTTATTCATCGTTATTTCCAACTTTCGTCTGCTATATAAACAGTTGCAGTAAAAGTTTGAATAAATGTAATCAATTAGAATAGCAGTAGGAAGGAATAATGTCGGTTTAATATGAAACAAAAACAATTCATGTTTCAATTTGACGTCCAAATCAACGAAGTCAAAACTTGTACGTTGTTATCATGTCATACTTCCAGCAAAAGAATAATTCAAAACTACTACTACATTACTACTACTACTACTGCTACTACTACTACTACTAATAATAATAATGATAATAGTAAAAATATATTTGGGCACCGTCATATTTAGCCTCGATAAAGTTCAAAAGCGTACCAGTGATAATAGGTGTGCTTGGAATGGTAAAAAAGGAACAAAACAACACATTAAAAGAATATCTGAAAGTCGCAGCTTAAGAGATATATAAAAAAATGACTTGATAACTACAGACTTCGTACCAAGGAAAACTTTTTCCATGTAACGCTAGTGATGTTACGGGAGATAGAAAAACAAATTAAATGTAGACATAACAACGCACAACTACTTGCCTTAGATCTTTTCGAAGACTTGGTAGGTAGTGTGACCATAGCAGAAATTGAATTATGATAAAAATGATAAAATAATAATAATAATAATAATAAAGAAGGTGGAAGAGGTCTTATTCGGCTGGAATTGTCATACAAGAAAACAACTATTGGCTTACTAACATACATAGAAACAACAAAGGATTGGATGATACAATTAGTAAGGCAACATGAAGAAAGAAAGAAAAAATATTCAATAATAAAAGAAGGCAGTAAATTCAAACAAGATTTACAGTTAGTAGATTCTGTAGAAAAGCAAAACAGAAGCCAAGAGCCGACTATTGCGGCAAAGATTATGAAAATGAAAGCCAAAGATAAAGCTCTTGAACAGATGAAACAGCGCTGGCATGACAAACCTCTGCATGGCCAATATCCAGTACGTGCCAATAAATCCAATGTTGACAAAATTAATACTCATCGATGGTTACGTGCATCTGGATTAAAGTCTGAAACCGAAGGCTTTATTCTTGCAGCACAAGACCAAAGTCTTTTCACTAGAAACTTTCAGGCAAATATTATGCATAATAATATGGATCCAAAATGCAGGTTTTGTGATAAACACCAAGAAACAATAGACCACCTAATCTCAGGCTGTTCTGTGCTTGCCCCAAATGAATATAAAAATCGCCACGATAGAGTTGGGCAATATTTACATTGGGCAATGTGCAAACATTATGGAAAAGCTGTAAACAAGCACTGGTTTGAACATCACCCAGCACTGGTTACAGAAATAGAAGATGTAACCATTCTATGGGATTACACCATCTACACAGACAGAAAAAATGAAGCAAACAGGCCAGACATTATTGTTAAAAACCAGAAGGAGAAAACTTGTCTAGTAATTGATATGGCTTGTCCAGCGGATTGTAACATAGCAATTAAGGAATTTGAAATAGAAAAAATGTGGAAATGGAAAACAGGATCGACACAAGGCATCATCTATACATAAACATCTGATGTGATTGGGCAAATTGGACTTGTTTTTCAGAATCAGCGGGAAAAATACCCAAGAATGAAGTGCCCACTGCCTAACAACATTTGGATTAAAAAAGTGTCGACCGGTGTTTTTAATTGCTTGACGCTGCGTTACAAATATCTTCTTCTTCTTTTATGTGCCTTGTCCTTTCAGGACGTAGGTGATCGTGGCCTTCCACGTTTCCCTATATAGGAAGGTCAATATACATATACTAAACGTTTAAATGGCTATACCAGGCACAGACAACCCAACTGACTTTCTTCTTCTTCTTTGGTATTTCACATTGACGTATTGAATGGACATTCTATTTACAAAGCATCGTTTGAGCAAGGCTCCTCAAAATCCAAGAAATTTTCGAAGAATTCTCCAAAAATAAAAGATGGCATTTTGGGAGAGGTTTACAATCTTGGTTTTGATTCCCATTCTGTAGAATTGCTTTTTCAATTTTCTAGGTGGCATTCCAGATGCCCTCATTACTACAGGAATTGGTTTTAATTTGATGTTTCATAGCTTCTTCAGTCACCTTAGCCAGATTCTAGCATTTTCAATCTTTTCAATCTTCTTGGTTGCCCAGTGGAATCATAATGATCTGCTACTCTTCCTGTTCGTTTACAGAGATGCATAATGTGCTAGCCCCTATGGGACATGTCTAAGTGCATATGGTCAGGCAACTGACGAGAAAACATGTGATATTCAACGGAATATTTACTGAAGCCCATCTTAATTCATCAAAGCAAAACATGTTGAATCACTTCAGCTCAAATGTCATGCTATTGATGCCGTGTATCTTATTAGCATTATTATTATTAACACTTGCATCACAGATAATTCGAAGAAATGATTCAAGGGACAAAGATATGATGCCAGACAACAAAATGAAACACTTTGCAGGTCATAGGTTCTTATAGGCTCAAACTTTGTTTGTGTCTTTGTTTCGTTCATATTCCCTTCATAAATTATTGATGTACATGTTTGATGAAGTTTTACTTGTTTTTTAGGTTTTAAATAGGATTAGCATATTACTTATGTGCGGGATGTGCGTTGTAGTGCAGTGGATATCGTCTCGGAACGAGAAATCGGGGAGCCGATTTCGAATTCCAATTGAATTCACTGCGTTCACTTACGCGCAAATACCCTTAGAAAAGGTATTAATCCGTTCCTTCCTTCCAGTTATGGGTTAAATAACAGGACAGATTGGGTTCTATAGCCTTGGCTGGCAACCAGTCTACCGCAGAAAGCAATGGCAACCTACTGCGGGATAATCTTCTGCCCAGTCAGTCATGTCTCTTTCGAGGCATGATCGCCCAAGCGTGTTTCACGTATGGCACTTAACTGACTGACTGAATATAATAGTTTGAATAATGATTAAGGCTTCTACTGGTCATAAAGTGGGGGATCAGTTTATTACTTCATAACAATAGGAAACCGATCCCCCAATTAATTACTACTTTATAATATAACACATCTTTTCCGCCTCTAGCTATGAGTCAAATAACAGGACAGATTGAGTTCTATAGCCTTGGTCGGCAACCAGTCTACCGCAGAAAGCAATGGCAACCTACTGCGGGATAATCTTCTGCCCAGTCAGTCATGTCTCTTTCGAGACATGATCGCCCAAGCGTGTTTCACGTATGGCACTTAGCTGACTGACTGCTATTACTTATCCATATGCATCACTTTAATTACTATTATCTACTCCGGAATGCTCAATAAGATTGTTTGGAAATAGAAAGTATATAAATTCTATACCCAAATCACAAAGCACCAAATATATTAGATCAGAAAATTTGGATTCTTGGTGTCAGGTAATAAATCCACAGAAAATGAAATATGCCTAGGTCAGAATATAGAGACTAAAACTGCTGAAAATACACATAGGGGTTCATTAAAGACGTTGTTCCTTGTATGATTTGGCAGAACATTTTATTACAAACGACTGTAAATTCGCACATTCTGAAAAAATATTCAGTATCTACCGACCTCTTGGGTCTTAATATGTATGAAGATACTTACGTATATAAATACTTAATATCCAGCCCAGGGGGAATGAACAGAATGTCAAGAGAGTTCCATAATGTTTATCCTAATACCTCTTAGTAATTTCAAGATGAGAAAGTTCCCCATCATATTAGTTACGTTTCAGCTTCATGCATTCACGTTGGTGTCATTTCAATTATTTTAACGCGTTGGCTAACAGCACAGCCGTTTTTACTTCATTTCAAGACAAGCAACGTTTCTACAACGACTTTTAATTTTTTGCAGATTTATATTCGAGATAGTTAAGCGGTTTAGGCAAATGTGACCGGGTAGGACAATCTAGTACTTAGAAGTAATGGACGGTACTCGTCGTATGCGGTATGCTGAGACGTAGGCGTTGTCAACAGTCGTAGATCTCTAGTGGTAGACCTCTCTGCGTCCTCGTCTTCGACTGTATTTATGGCTGACACCATCCAATGACGTTACTTTGAGGGGGAGCCAAGGTAAGTAGATATTTAATGGGCATTGGTGGACGAATAGGAGGTCGCCGTGATCTTTACTTTGGAGATGACTTTTATTTTTGGAGGCGTACTTGGTGTTTAGCGGTGGGTTTAGTATTGCTTTGTAATTTATTATTTCAACTGTTTCATTGAATTCCCTGTGGGCTATTTCTTGTAAGTATATGTGATATGTCCAGAGAAGGGATATATATATATATATATATATATATATATATATATATATATATATCATTCGAAATAGTTAAGCAGTTTAGGCAAATGTAACCGGGTAGCACAATCTAGTACGTAGAAGTAATGGACGGTACTCGTCGTATGCAGTATGCTGAGACATAGTCGTAGTCAAAAACGTAGATCAGTAGTCCTCTAGCAGTAGACCTATAGACGTAGACATCTATGCGTTCTCGGCTTCGTCTGTATTTATGGCTTACACCAGCCAATCACATTAGTGTAAGGAGGCAACCAACGTGTATACATATTCATTACATCAATTATTATTATTGTCATTTTTCATCATATTTTTATTTCTGCTATGGTCGCACTACCAACCAAGTTTGCGGGAAGACCTAATGCAGGTCGTGGCGTGTTGTTATGGCTCCAGTTCATGTTTTTCCTATCTTCCCCATCATCACTAGCGTTACACAGACAAAGTTATCCTTAGTGTGTGGGCTGTACTTAATAAGACAATTTTTTGTATATCTCTTAAGCTGGGGTTTCCAGGGATTCTTCCAATGTGTTGCTTTGTTCCATTTTTTATCATTCCAAGTGCACCTACTATCACTGGCACAACTCTTGTTTTCAATTTCCACATTTTTTCTATTTCAATTTCCAGGTCTTTATATTTTGACAGTTTTTCAAATTCCTTGATTGTTATGTTACAATCCGCTGGACAAGCCATATCAATTAATAGACAAGTTTTCTCTTTCTGATTTTTAACAATAATGTCTGGCCTGTTTAATTCAATTTTTCTGTCTGTGTATATGATGTAATCCCATAGAATGGTTACATCTTCTATGTCTGTAACCGGTGCTGGGTGATGTTCATACCAGTGTTTGTTTACAGCTTTTCCATAATATTTGCACATTGTCCAATGTAAATATTGCCCGACTCTATCATGGCGATTTTTATATTCATTTGGGGCAAGCACAGAACAGCCTGAGATTAGGTGGTCTATTATTTCTTGGTGTTTATCACAAAACCTGCATTTTGGGTCCATATTATTATGCATAATATTTGCCTGAAAGTTTCTAGTGAAAAGACTTTGGTCTTGTGCTGCAAGAATAAAGCCTTCAGTTTCAGACTTTAATCCAGATGCACGTAACCATCGATGAGTATTAACTTTGTCAACATTAGATTTATTGGCACGTTCTGGATATTGGCCATGCAGAGGTTTGTCTTGCCAGCGTTGTTTCATCTGTTCAAGAGCTTTATCTTTGGCTTTCATTTTCATATTTTTTGCCGCAATAGTTGTTTCTTGGCTTCTGTTTTGCTTTTCTACAGAATCTACTAACTGTACATCTTGTTTGTATTTACTGCCTTCATTTATTATTGAAAATCTTTTCTTTCTTTCTTCATGTTGCCTTACTTATTGTATCATCCAATCCTTTGTTGTTTCTATGTATGTTAGTAAGCCAATAGTTGTTGTCTTGTATGACAATTCCAGCTGAATAAGACCTCTTCCACCTTCTTTACGGGGTATGTATAGACGGTCTACATCAGCCTTTGGATGATGCATTTTATGCTTAGAAAGAAGCTTTCTTGTTTTAGAATCTATTCGCCTGATGTCGTTTAGAGTCCAGTTTAAGATGTTGAAGCTATATTGGACAACTGAGATTGCAAGGCTATTAATGGCCATAACTCTGTTCTGAGAATTCAATTCAGTTTTTAATACCATTCGAAGCCTTCTATAGTACTCTTTACGCACTATTTCTTTCATTTTTTTATGGTGAATGTTTTCACTCTCATTTACACCTAGGTATTTATAAGCTTCTTCTGGTTTCAATTCTTTCATTGTTACAGCAGGGTCTAAGCTAATTGAGGATGTTTCTTGTATTGATCCACGTAAAACTGTAGCTTTAACGCATTTATTCAAATTGAATTTCATTCCAATGTCTTCGTTGAAGCATTTTACAGTTTGCAGAAGACCTTCCAGCTCATTATCATTCTTAGCATATAACTTTAAGTCATCCATGTAAAATAGATGGCTTATTTTCTTTTGGCCTATTTTATAACCACATTCTGTCTTATTAAGTTGACTGGTTTGTGCTATTAATGATATGCAGAATAGTAATGGAGACAAAGAATCACCTTGAAATATACCTCTTTTGATGTTTATTTCATCAGACTTATAGGTTTCATTTATATGATTGAGGTAAAGGGTTGTTTTCCATATAGACATGCACTGTTTGATGAAATTGATGAGGACGGGTGATATCTTGTATATATTTAAAGTTTTTAAAATCCAGGAATGTGGCACACTATCGAATGCCTTACGATAATCTATCCAGCCAGTACTAAGATTTTTCTTTGTACTGTAGCAGTTTTCCAGGATCATTTTGTTAATAAGCAATTGGTCTTTACATCCATAACAGCTACGTTTGCACCCTTTTTGTTCAAGCGGTATCATGTCATTTCTTTCTAAGAATAAATATGTCTGTTTTGCTAAAATAGATGTTAATAGTTTATATGTTGTCGGAAGACATGTAATTGGTCTGTAGTTTTTCGGGTTGTTTGTGTCACCATTCTTGGGTAGAAGAAATGTAATTCCTTTGGTCATCCATGCAGGAATTTTAGTGGGATCGTCAACCATTTCTTGAAGTTCTTTGGCTAGTTTTTTATGTGCTGTATTTAAATAATATAGCCAAAAGTTAGGAATTTTATCTATACCTGGGAATTTCCAATTGTATGTTTTCTTTTAGTGCAAATTTAATATCCTCTTCTGTAATTTCAACCCATGTCTGTCCTGGTTTATTTATCATTCGTTCTATCTCTTGTGCAATCCAATCTACTTCCTTGCTATGTTCTTTAGGGCAAGCCCATATCTTTTCCCAGAACTGTGTAACTTCTTCCATTCAGTGGGGGGACTGTCACTTCAATTCTTTTTTTACCTATTTCCCTGTAAAATCTCTTTGTATCGGTTTGAAAAATCTTGTTTTGTCTGTAAAATCTTAATCTTTTCTCATAGCGTCTTATTCTTTGAGCCTTCAGTTGTATTTTTTGCCTTATTTTTTTTCTTAGTTGATAGGACTTCATTTTCATTTTTAATTTTGTATTTTCTTTCGACTCTTCTGCTTTTCCTAGTTCTTACATTTATTCCTCTACTCAGTTCATCCAGTACTGTTAGTTCACTTCTTAGTTGTTCGATTTCTTTTTCTATTTTTCTTTTCCAAGGTGGATCTTCATGTCTGCGAGACTGCCTTGTTTTTTATTTGATCTTCTTCTTCTTCTTCTTCTTCTTCTTCTTCTTCTTATTATTATTATTATTATTATTATTTCATTTGATTTTTGTTGTATACACATTTCCATCCGGATATCAAGCAGAAACATAAGGGCAGAAATGACTTCAGTACATTTTAAACAAAGCATTTTTCAAAGAAAATAAATCTACTAAGATCACACGCATTTTACATAATATTCTTTGTAATGTTCGAGTAAATTATGAGTACAATTTTTAAAAATATCTTTTAAAGCATAGACTACAGGCTTCCTTTCAATGGGTTAAATTTTAGCCTTTCCAATTAATCCGAGTTTTCTAACTGCAACTGGAATAACTGATATACTCACGTGTCATCTTTTTGAGATTTCCATTTAGAGATCCTTGTATTTTGATAGTTTCTTAAAGAGTTTCAAAGATACATTACAATCTCAAAGAACTGCCATGGTAATATAAAAAAAACATTCTGTTTCAGAGATCATTGATTACGATTCTTCTTTTTCTATGTGCCCTGTCCCTTCAGGACTTAGGCGATCATGGCCTTCCATGCCTCCCTATCCCTGGTGGCTCTTAGCAAGCCTTCTCCGGTTACACCAGCAAAACTCCGCTCTGCCATGCACTAGCTCAAGCCCATAAATCTAGAACATAAATGTATAGAAACTAGAATGGTCACAAAATGGGGGATCAGTTTATATATTGATTATAATATAGATTTGACCCCCCACTTTATATACAAATAATTTCTTATAAACAGTGGGCATATATCTTTTACTTCTATGTGCGCTGTTCTTTCAGGACGTAGGCGATTATGTCTTTCCACGTTGCCCTATCCCTGGTGGCTCTGAGCACGTCGTCCACCTGATTAGGTCATTTAAATATGCTATCCGTTTCTTTCTCCTGTCTCTCCTTCTCTCTATCTCGTCTGATAGTATCATATTCTCCAAGCCCTCCTTCCTCATAACTTCAGCTGTCTCTTCCTGATGCTCAGTATTAATTTCCTTTTTGCTTCCATCATTTCCCAGACCTCATCATTGCTCACATGCTCGATCCATGATATTCGCAGCATCCTTCTGTAGAACCACATTTCAGTCGCTTCAAGTTTTTCCTTCATCTTTGATGGTATTGTTCAGCATTCACTGCCATATTGAAGAACGGACAGCACGTAACAATCCAGTACTCTCTTCCGAGTTTTTAGCGAAATTGTCCTGTTTCTTAATACCTTACTCAACTTCTGGAATGCTTCCTTCGCCATGCCAATTCGCCTTCGGATCTCTGTGTCGCACTTTCTGTCTTCGCTTATAACGCTTCCCAGGTATTTAAATTTTTGTACCTGCTTGACTCTGGTATCCCCGATCTGTATTTGTCATTTTGGGTTGCCGTTTTTACTGATGACGATGAGCTTTGATTATTTTGTCTGTTTGTATTGTAGTCCCAGAAAAGTATTACAAGTTATTTCTTTGTAGCCAAATCTGGTTGATATTCATACCATTTTTTTGCAGTCTCATTCCAATGAAAGTTGCATATTTTCCAGGGCTAAATTTGGCCCACTCCATCATGTTAGTAAGCCAATAGTTGTTGTCTTGTATGACAATTCTAGCTGAATAAGACCTCTTCCACCTTCTTTACGGGATATGGATAGACGGTCTACATCAGCCTTTGGATGATGCATCTTATGCTTAGAAAGAAGCTTTCTTGTTTAGAATCTATTGATATTTTTATTATTATTATTATTTCCTTTTATATATTATTATTATTTTTTTTATATTCTTCTTTTTCTGTGTGCCCTGTCATTTTAGGACGTAGGCGATCATGGCTTTCCACGTCTCCCTATCCCTGGTGGCTCTTAGCACGCCTTCTCCTGTTACACCATACAACCCTCAGTTCATCATCCACCTGATTAGGTCCCATAAATATGTTATCCGTTGCTTTCCCCTGTCTCTTTTTCCCTCTATCTGGCCTGTTAGTATTAGGTTCTCCAAGTCCCCCTTCCTCATTGCATGTCCCAGGAACTTTAGTTGTCTCTTCCTGATGCTCAGTATTAATTTCTTGTTCGTTTCCATCATTTCCCAGACCTCATCATTGCTCACATGCTCGGTCCATGATATTCGCAGCATCCTTCTGTAGAATCACATTTCAGTCGCTTCAAGTTTTTCCTTCATCTTTGATGGTATTGTTCAGCATTCACTGCCATATTGAAGAACTGACAATACATAGCAGTCCAGTACTCTATTCTTTGTTTCTAGCAAAATTGTCCTGTTTCTTAATACTTTACTCAACTTCTGGAATGCTTCCTTCGCCATGCCAATTCGCCTTCCGATCTCTGTGTCGCACTTTTCGTCTTCTGTTAGAACAGTTCCTAGGTTTTTAAATTTTTGTACCTGCTTGATTTTAGAGTCTCTCACCTGTATTTAGCATTTTGGGTTGCCCTTTTACATTCGGTTTTCTTGCAGTTTATTTGTAGTCCTTTCTTGTCACTCTTTTCAGTGGGCGCTAGCATTGTGCAACTTCATACAAGATGGTCAATTGTTTCTCAATATTTATCACAGAATCTGCATTTCAGAGTAACACAACTTTTCAATATGTGTGCTTTGTAATTTCGAGTTCGAAGAAAACATTGCTCTTGTGCAAAAGAATAAATCTTTTGGTTTCAGGTTTTAACCCTGCACTACATAGCCACTGATGTGGACTGGATTTGTTTACCTCAGCTTGTTTGGTACGGGAAGAGTATTGACCATGAAGAGGCTTATCTTGCCGTCGTTTCTGCTTTTGGTACGTTGCCCTTTCTTTCTTTTAAAGTTTTCCTTCCATTTCTTCTCCTTTTTCTTTCTTCTTTTTCTATTTCTTTTTCTCTTGTCTCTTCTTTTTCTTCTTTCTTCTTTTTTCTTCTAATTCTTCTTATTCTTTTTCATCTTTTTCCTTTTTGTCTTCTATTTTTACATTTTTCTTCTTTTTCTTCTTGTTTTTAATTTTTCTTCATTTTGCTTCTTTTTTCTTTTTTTCATTTTTCTTCTTTTCTTTTGTGTTTGTCCTCTTCTATTTTTCTTCTTTTTTCTTTTACTTCCTTCTAAGTTCTTCTTTCGCTTCTTCTCCTATATCTTTTCTTTTTCTTCTTCTTCTTTTTCTGCTTTCCCTTCTTTTTTCTTCTTCTTTTTCACTTCAACTTCTACTTCTTCTTCTTTGTCTTTTTCATCTTTGTCTTCTATGTCTTCATTTTCTTCTTCTTTTTTCTTCTTTTTCTTCTTTTATTTCTTTTTTGTTCTTTTTTTTCTTCGTCTTATCTTTTTCTTCTTTGTCTTCTATTTTTCTTCTTTCTTTTTCTACTTCTACTTCTTTTTCTTCTTCTTCCTGTTTTTCCTCTTCTTCTTCTTCCTATTATTATTATGTCATTTTTTATCATATTTCGATTTCTGCTTTGGTCTCACTACCAACCAAGTCTGCGGGGAGACCTAAGGCAGGTAGTGGCGTGTTGTTATGGCTCCATTTCATGTTTTTCTATCTTCCCTATCATCCCCAGCATTACATAGATAAATTTTCCTTAGTGTGTGGGCTGTACTTAATAAGACAATTTTTTGTATATCTCTTAAGCTGGGGTTTCCAGGGATTCTTTCAATGTGTTGTTTTGTTCCATTTTTTATCATTCCAAGTGCACCTACTATCACTGGCACAACTCTTGTTTTCAATTTCCACATTTTTTCTATTTCAATTTCCAGGTCTTTATATTTTGACAGATTTCAAATTCCTTGATTGCTATGTTACAATCCGCTGGACAAGCCATATCAATTACTAGACAGGTTTTCTCCTTCTGGTTTTTAACAATAATGTCTGGCCTGTTTGCTTCAATTTTTCTGTCTGTGTAGATGGTGTAATCCCATAGAATGGTTACATCTTCTATTTCTGTAACTGGTGCTGGATGATGTTCATACCAGTGTTTGTTTACAGCTTTTCCATAATGTTTGCACATTGTCCAATGTAAATATTGCCCAACTCTATCGTGGCGATTTTTTTATTCGTTTGGGGCAAGCACAGAACAGCCTGAGATTAGGTGGTCTATTGTTTCTTGGTGTTTATCACAAAACCTGCATTTTGGATCCATATTATTATGCATAATATTTGCCTGAAAGTTTCTCGTGAAAAGACTTTGGTCTTGTGCTGCAAGTATAAATCCTTTCAGTTTCAGACTTTAATCCAGATGCACGTAACCATCGATGAGTATTAACTTTGTCAACATTGGATTTATTGGCACGTACTGGATATTGGCCATGCAGAGGTTTGTCTTGCCAGCGCTGTTTCATCTTTTCAAGAGCTTTATCTTTGGCTTTCATTTTTATATTTTTTGCCGCAATAGTTGGTTCTTGGCTTCTGTTTTGCTTTTCTACAGAATCTACTAACTGTAAATCTTGTTTGAATTTACTGCCTTCTTTTATTATTGAATATTTTTTCTTTCTTTCTTCATGTTGCCTTACTAATTGTAACATCCAATCCTTTGTTGTTTCTATGTATGTTAGTAAGCCAATAGTTGTTGTCTTGTATGACAATTCCAGCTGAATAAGACCTCTTCCACCTTCTTTACGGGGTATGTATAGACGGTCTACATCAGCCTTTGGATGATGCATTTTATGCTTAGAAAGAAGCTTTCTTGTTTTAGCATCCATTCGCCTGATGTCGTTTAGTGTCCAGTTTAAGATGTTATTATTATTATTATTATTATTGTTATCTTCTTCAAGATCTTAATATCTGTTAATGCACTGAGATCTGACCACCACTATCAGCCTAAGGTTTCATGCAATTTTTCTGTTTCAAAGTGTCGATCACCATCTGAATTATCCATGCCGTCCCTGAGAGGGTTTTCTATGCAACATTTCCAATTGGCAATCAATGCCCAATTCTTTTTATCCGTGTCTCTATTCTTTCAACTTTCAAAGATTTGAGGAGTTAAACTTCGATCAGTCAAAGTTGATTATTTTCTATTCTGTTTTTTGCTCCATACTAATATGAAAAAAGAAAACAACGGATTAGTGATTAGCGTTTCTTTTGGTTTCCTCTTCAAATCCCTTTTCTCTCAGGCCTCATTTAAAAGACTTGTCAAAGGATCAAACAATATATTTAGTAAACGAAGGGAGATGTTTGGGAATATCTTGAATTAAAATAAAATGAATTAGTGGCTAAGAGAAAGACATGTTTTCGTTCTGCTATCAGAGAGCCAGAGATGCTGATTTCAATCGCTGCTAAATCCTCTCTACTTGAGAGATATATATAACATAATGTCCGTTGAGCTAGTTATCAATATTTGGTCCTGTACTGAACAAATAAAACAAAAAGGAAAAATTAAGTAGAAAAATGAGGAAAGGATAAAATGAAAGATTTAAAGAAAAAGAAAAGAACAAAGAACGACAAGAAAAAAAGAAACAAAGAAAGAAACAAAAAAAAAAACAAGAAAAAAACAATGAACGAGACAAAAATAAATAAAGGAAGAAACTGAAGAAAAAAAAGAAAAATCAAAGAACCAAAAACAAATAAAAAGAAGAAAAACTAAAGAAATATTTAGAAAAACTCTGTCATGGATATCGACATATCTCTCATGGATTATACGTGTGTATGAACAGATTTTATTAAAAATAAGCAGTCATAATAATTGCAATTTATTTTATATGACACATATATATATATATATATATATATATATATATATATATATATATATATATAATATATATATATATAAATGTCTCGGATAAAAGATATTGAGAAAGTATTATATCAAACAGTAAATAAAAACTGGAAATAATAATAATAATAATAATAATAATAATAATAATAATAATAATAATAATGAAAATCAAAAAGAAAAAAAATCTTGTTTATTAACTGATATGGCTTGTCCAGCGGATAGTAACATAGCAACCAAGGAATTCGAAAAACTGTCAAAATATAAAGACCTGTAAATTGAAATAGAAAAAATGTGCAAATTGAAAACAAGAATCGTACCAGTGATAGTAGGTGCACTTGGAATGATAAAAAATAGAACAAAACAACACATTAAAAGAATTCTTGGAAACTCCAGCTTAAGAGATATACAACAAATTGTCTTGTTAAGTACAGCCCGCACACTAAGGAAAACTTTGTCTATGTAACGCTAGGGATGTTAGGGAGATATGAAAAAAAAAATGAAATAGAGCCATAGCAACACACCACGACCTGCAGACATGGTAGGTAGTGCGACCATAGCAGAAATCGATTTATGATGAAAAATGACATCATAATATACAAAATGACTGACGAAATTCTTTCAATATTTATCAGCACTTAGATCAGAACGTTTTACTCGTTTTTAGACGTTGAATACCACTACGGCCTTTTTTCTCAAGACAAGCAATATTTGTACAAAGACTTAGATTTTATTTAATTCCTTTTATAGTTGCGAACAATTTTTAAAAATATCTTTAAGAAGACATATATACCCTCGAAATGTTATTGAACATTGCACAACACTGTGCCTTTTTATTCTTTACTTAAATCATGTCTTTCCTCACAGTGTTATAATTACTACTAATAACATTAGTAATAATAGTAATAATAACAACAGATTCCGTTCTCCGTACAACTCAGAATAACATTTGGCTCGAACTTGTTCCTTTGCAAAACAACTGAAGAAGTTGGAAAGCCCACAATATTATGGTCTGGTGATACCGAGCAAAAGCGATGGACCGGATGTTTGCGTTTTCACGACCAAAAAGGAAATGACCAAAAGTCGTCGCTGCTCCGCCGGCTCCGCGCAGATATTCCGGTTGAAAACTAAAACTTAATTAAATATTAAATTTCCAGTTCGCGAGCCTACGCGAATTTTATTTATCAGCCAATGGGAAGCCCAGAACCAAATACAAGTGTGAAATCCCAAATGAGCTGCTGTGATCCAAAAAGAAGATATAACAAGCGGATGCAGAAAGGAGAAGAGAGTATTTAGTATCTCCCTTGACCGAAGTCAAGTGGCTTAATACGCTCGCCTTCCTTACCTCTTTCCTTCTTCCCTGCCTCAAAACCTACTTACTGACCTAAGGAGCAAATACATCAAAAACGTTCCTTATTTACACGCTCCCGGATTCCTAAACATTAATTCTCATTCAGCATTTTATTGCCATGAACTTTTTATCCTCCGTTAGATCTATACTTCATGTATTACTTCAATTGTAAAAACATTAATTTATATGTGTTATATATAAAATGTTATCTTTCAACTCAATTTGCTTTTCTTGGTTTATAACCTTTCTTTATGACTTATAGTGGGCTATCTACAACAAGGCTAAATTCCGTTAACCTGCAACAGTATACAACTGCCCTTCACTAGAACGGACTCTCCACTACTAACAGCAAAGAATAGTCAATAGCCACTATACTGGAACAATGATTTTCATACATACAGGGAAATACACCATCGCCATCCGGATATTATTACGTCAGCTAAATGTATTAAGAATTGTAATATTATCGATGTTGTCATAGCAAATGAGACAAATATATCAAAGGTGATTTAGAACATTACACCTACTGTGATTTGAAAGGTGAGGTAGCAAGATTTCTTGAAATGCAGAAAGAGAATGTCAAGGTGATTCCAGTGGTGACTGGCGCACTGGGATCAATCTCATTAACACTGTGTGGCTTCCTTGACCAGCTTGGAGTGATTCAAACATCGACCTTTTGGCTACTGTGCTTATTATGACTAAGCTGATTGCTTAATATACCCGGTGTATTCAGATGCTAACACTGAACGACATGGCATAGATATTGCCACATGACGGTTTCTGTTATTTGTACATATCAAAATAACATTGAAATAAGGTGAAAAATATATTTTAGCGTTGTAAAAGAATTATAGAATATGTCTGTCTTTCAATATGACAGCGAATGCTGGCCAATCTCATTAAAGATTAAGGAAAGACTTAGTCAGTTAAGTGCCATACGTGAAACACGCTTGGGCAATCATGTCTCTTTCAAGACATGAATGACTGGGCAGAAGATTATCCAGCAATAGGTTGCCATTGATTTCTGTGGTAGACTGATTGCCAGCCAAGGCTACAGAACCCAATCTGTCCTGTTATTTAACCCATAACTGGAAGGAAGAAACGGATTAATACCTTTCCCAAGGGTATTTGCGCGTAAGTGAATGCAATGAATTCAACTGGAATTCGAACTCGGCTCCCCGATTTCTCGTTTAGTGCCGATATCCACTGCACCACAACGCACATCTTCTGGATCACAACGCACATCCTAAGAAAAGACTTAAAGCAACCTAACTGTCGTTTTACAGAAGGATCTTGAAGATACCATGGACTGAATATGTGGGCAACGACGCGGTTTTTGGGAGGTTGGGACACGAAAAGAAAACTGATAGGTAACATCAAGGAAAGACCGCTGAAGACTTCTTCCTCATATGTAATGAGGAAGAAGTGCTTAGAGAATCTGATACTCACAGAGTATATACAGGGAAAAAAGAGACATAGGAATGGAACGCGAGACATATTTCATAGACTTGATGGCAGAGCGGGAAATAAACAGGAAGGCAGATAGCGTGTTAGAGCTGCAAGTGATGCGGAAGACCATGATCGCCAACGTCTTAAAGGGACAAGGCAAATAAAAGAATCCGAAAAACCTTACAAGGGCCATAGATTAGTGAAAGTAACGAAAGTGACTCAACGATAGCATTATTTTAAAAAGAATAAACTGGAATACTGATTGTTGATGCCATTTCATCACTCGAAACTGAAAATATTCTATCTGCACTTATTGTTGTTTCGAGACACTTGACTTACAGAGTTTTGTTAACCATAACTCTTTCATAATACTTCTATCTTGCCCATATACAAATCAAACATTCGACCGTACATAGAATACTGCTGTCATATCTGGTCAGGCGCCCCTGCTGATCATCTCAGTGTTCTCAATAGGCTCCAAAGAAGAATCTGTAATGAGATAGATCTCGACTTGGCAGCTCGACTCCAGTCCCATTCTCACCAGCATGATATGGCTTCCCTCTGTCTGTTCTACAAATATTTTCATGGCTTCTGCTCCGACGAACTTAGATCATTGTTGCCCCCACTACAAGAATTTACTCACGCAACCAGATTGGCAACAAGCTCCTACCAATTAACAGTTAGATTCTACTTCATCAGCTTCTTTTCTAGCACTTCCCGCCTGTTGAACTCCCTCCTGTATACTTGCTTTCCTGACAGCTACAACCGTTAGGAATTTAAATGCAATGTCAATCCCCATCTCTTATCCACTTGACTCCAGTCCTTCCCTCGTCCTTTCTACATCACCCCGTGTATCTTCTTTTCTTTTCTCTCTACCTTCACACCCTCCATGAATTTAAATGCAATGTCAACCCCCATCTCTTATCCACTTGATTCCAGTACTTTTTACATCACCCCGTGTATCTTGTTATTTTTTTCTATCTACATTCGTAACTGTCTGCAGTCCTGTGTTACCATCCTTCTCTTACCCTTTTTCTGACAACCCCTGTAACTGGTTCGTCTTTTTTTCACTTTTGTCCTGCCTAATCTTTTACTCTCTTATGTAGCCCAATGCGCATCAGTGGCGGTACCGCCTTGTTTGGGGTGAAACGATTAAAAGATGAGGTATTGTAATTATTTACACTATTTACTTTGTTCTGACAGTTGTCCTCAACTGTGTTCACGACGCTTTAGTCGTTATACACTCCATCCTTCTTCAGATGATTAGAATTTAGACCTGAACCGTTTTTTTCGTTCACCAGAGTAGATTGTTCTACTTCCACTATGTTATGATACCCTATCTTTAGGAATGGACTCTTTATTCGTCATTAGAGTAGCTGATTTAATAATGGTCAGTCCTAAACAGAAAATATATTGAGACTACAAACAGATAAAAGTTTCAAAATTGTCTACTGCAAACTTGTGAAACAAGTTAGCCTCCGAACTATAATATGAAAAGGAAAAAAAAATTCTTCAAACTCCTGCAGAGTTGAGAATTTAAGAAGGGGTGTTATGGTGCCCTATCAATAGGAATAGACTCTTCCTCCGTCAATAAAAAATAACCTGCGTGACTTCCGGGGACGCAGCTGTGAAGCAGTCGAGAGACAGTCTTGACACAGCGTAACTCTACCGTTTGGACTTTCTCTTCTGTTTTTACACTTCTGTTTTCCTTCACAACAGGCCACAACAACTTGGCGACGAAGTTTTTGCCGTAACACACTCGCCATAATTCTTCCGGATACCTCAGTATAAATTATCTCATTGTAATTCAACTCTACAAGTCTTTTTCTCCTCTGCTTAGCCAGGTATTGAACTCGCAACAGTTTGGGTGAAGCTTTTATCCACTGAACCATGTGGCCTTGTGAATATGGCAACAAAGATGAGAACAACATTCAGAACAATATAAATAGTGTAACTTTTTCATAAACTGTCAGGAATGGGCACCTCGATGAGGCATAACTGTTAACAAGTTTGTCTCGTTAGATTCATTAAGCAGTAATTCGCTCCTCAGTGGGTGCACCATATTTTAGGCCTTATGCCACATCTAATGTGTACTTAGAAAATTTTCATAATTTGACAGGAATATATATATATATATATATATGTTATTTGTAATATTTTTTATTTTGATTATAAATATTACATTTATATTTTTAATTTTAATATACATGTAACCGGGGAATATTTAAAGTTTTAACGAGTTAACTCTCACAACAGACATCAAGTGGAATGACTATATGGAATCCATAGCTAAATCCGCTGCTTAGAAGGTTGGTTGTGTAACGCCAGAAATGTTTTGCCGCCTGACTACATCCGGCACATATATAAATCTACCACCCGCCCGTGAAATGAATACTGCTGTCATATCTGATCGGGTGCCCCTGCTATTCACTTTGGGCTCCTTGAAAAATCCAGCGGAGGATCTGTAATATGATCGATCCCGACTTGGCAGCTTAGATGCAGTCACTTTCTAACCGCCGTAATGTGGATTCCCTGCGTCTCTTTTACAAACACTTTCACGGCTTCTTTTCCGATTTAAGTTAATCACTGGTGCCCACTATGTATAAAATTACTCGAGCTAATAGATTTGCAACTAATAGTGAAACCAATAAAATGCAACCGCAATTTCTACTCTATCAGCCTCTTTTCTCACACTTCTCGCCTGTGGAATTGCTTCCCCGATAGATACAATCTCCAGGAGTTTAAATGTAAAGTCAATAGTCATCTGACTCACATCCTTTCTCTCATGCTCTTTTCTCCGTCCACTCCACTCTCATCTCACTAGTATACTCATTCTTCTCTTGCCCGTTTCATAACACACCCGATATCCTGTCTCTCTTTGTCATCACTTTCCTCTTATGTATCCACCTGCGCACCAGTGGCAGTTAAACACACCTTGCTTGGGGAGAAATGATTAAAACAAATCACAAAACATCAAGTTTTTTAGATCAGAAAATTGGGATTCTTTGCATCAGGTAATAAATCCCAAGAAAATGAAATATGTCTAAGTCAGAAAATAGAGACTAAAAGCGCTGAAAATACACTTAGGAGGTTATTATGACGCATTTCGTTGTATTTTTTTTATCATATCACCTCGAGCAAGGCGGTAACGACACCGATGTGCAGGGGGCTACATAAGAGTAAAAGGATTAGAGGAGAATGAGGAGAAGGACGAACCAGTTAGAAAGGAGCAAGAGAAGGATGGGAATACAGGTGTGTTATAAGTTGTACTTAAAATAAAACTTTTTAAGTGTTTTACATACATTATTATGTCCTGGCTCTTCACAATAAAATTAGACATTTTGGTCTATTTTCTGTACAGAGAAAACCTGATGCGGTGTGGCAAAACGGGCCTGATTTTCAAAATCAGCTTAGAAAAACAGCCCATAAACATGTGCCCATTGTCCAGCAGCTTTTGGGTTAAAAGAATGTCGACCGGTGTAATTTAGTTTTGAAATTTGATCGTGTTCTTCGTATCGAAACGACAGTTACCAAACTAGTCTCAATAAGTAAAGGCTAGAACATGTATATGACAACAAAACAAACTTTAAGCTAGGGAAATAAATAGAATATGTAACATCACTCTTACATAAAACCAATCCTATCAATCGTCTAATAGATATCATATTTCTAGCTCTGTGTGCTAAAAGTCTCATAATTCATCGCATACAGTCAATATAAAGTGTTTCAACGTGATTCATATTTAAAGTCTCTCACAGCAAAACAGATTTTGCAGACTTGCTCATTTAACTGAAAGGATTGCAAATATTAGCCATTATCGTTATTTACTTACGTTGAGGACGTGTTCGATCGGATATTTTGTGAGGTAACTCGAGCGGACTTTCATGAAAAAAAAAAAAAAAAAAGAATGAATTTCCGCCTTACTATTTCAGACTCATTCTTCCAAAACCTCCTTCTTTCATTTTTGGTGACAGATCTCTTGAGATATTACCTGCTCATAAAACTTGTTTAATTTCGTCGGTAATAAAACAAACACCCGGTTGGGATGGACCTCTTAATTTGTAGTCGCATCGATGTGTTCGACTTCTGGAGCTGAGATTTACGACGTTCTTTTTTTAAATCTTACTTTTGGATACCGTCCAGTAAATTAAGAATGTGCGTTGTGCAACAGTGGATATCATCTCGGAACGAGAAATCGGAGTTCCGAGATCGAATTTCAGTTGAATACGTTGCATTCACATGCGCGCAATTACCCTTGAGAAAAGTATGAATCCGTTGCTTCTTCCTCAAGTTATGGGGTAAATAGTAGTGCAGATTGGGTTTTATAGCCTTTGTTGGCAACCAATCTACCGCAGAATTTAATGACAATCTACTACAAGATAATCTTTTGCCTAGTTAGTCATGTCTCTTTCGAGACATGATCGCCCAGGTGTGTATCACGTATGGTAGTTACTGACTAGTAAATTATGGTAAAAACAGACTAGACCTACAGCCGTATCACTTTGAAGCCCAGAGGTTAAACAATGTTGAGGCTAGTAAATACCTATATGGTTACCTGTTAACAGTTGTATGGGTGGTGTAATGTATATTGACTCGGAATTGTTAATAGGAGAGCAGAGTTCTAACTGCAGTTTGGTTCGTTATATTAACTTACGCGTAAATACCCTTTGGAAAGTTACGAATCCACCTCTTCGTATAATATTATATTCCCTTAAAATATTATATTCACTTAAGCGAAAATAGCCATTGGGAAGGTACGAATCCACATCTTCCCTCAGCTATGGGTTAATTAGTTTTACTAATATCTTTAAAACGATTATTATCTAAAAAAATGGTTGATATTTTGGTAAACATAAATAAACAATCAACAAAACAGAATATGAGAATATAGATAAAAAATAAATTGGCGCAATAAAATCTTCCAAATGAATAAGGACTACGGGTTCTTAACGGGAATATTTTAAAGAGAATGGTATCGACATGAAAAGTTTTCCTAAGACACACAAGATGCGAATAAACAATTCTGTTACAAAATGGTGATTGACTAATTGGCTTTTATGGCTTATCGAACTATTTTGAATTGTGATAATAACAATAATAATAATAATAATAATAATAATAATAATAATAATAATAACATAATAACATAATAATAATAATAACATTATTGTTAAAAACCAGAAAGAGAAAACTTGTCTATTAATTGATATGGATTGTCCAGCGGATTGTAACATAGCAATCAAGGAATTTGAAAAACTGTCAAAATATAAAGACCTGGAAATTGAAATAGAAAAAATGTAGAAATTGAAAACAAGAGTTGTGCCAGTGATAGTAGGTGCACTTGGAATGATAAAAAATGGAACAAAACAACACATTGAAAGAATCCCTGGAAACCCCAGCTTAAGAGATATAAAAAAATTGTCTTGTTAAGTACAGCCCACACACTAAGGAAAACTTTATCTATGTAATGCTGGGGATGATAGGGAAGATAGAAAAACATGAAATGGAGCCATAACAACACGCCACGACCTGCCTTAGGTCTCCTCGCAAACATGGTTGGTCGTGAGACCAAAGCAGAAATCGAAATATGATGAAAAATGACATAATTATAATAATAATAATAATAATAATAATAACAATAATAAGTATTTGGCTATATTATTTAAATGCAGCACATAAAAAACTAGCCAAAGAACTTCAAGAAATGGTTGACGATCCCACTAAAATTCCTGCATGGATGACCAAAGGAATTACATTTCTTCTACCCAAGAATGGTGACACAAACAACCGAAAACTACAGACCAATTACATGTCTTCCGACAACATATAAACTATTAACATCTATTTTAACAAAACAGACATATTTATTCTTAGAAAGAAATGACATGATACCGCTTGAACAAAAAGGGTGCAAACGTGGCTGTTATGGTTGTAAAGACCAATTGCTAATTAACAAAATGATCCTGGAAAACTGCTACAGTACAAAGAAAAATCTTAGTACTGCCTGGATAGATTATCGAAAGGCATTCGATAGTGTGCCACATTACTGGATTTTAAAGACTTTAAATATATACAAGATATCGCCCGTCATCATCAATTTCATCAAACAGTGCATGTCTATATGGAAAACAACCCTTTACCTCAATCATATAAATGGAACCTATAAGTCTGATGAAATAAACATCAAAAGAGGTATATTTCAAGGTGATTCTTTATCTCCCTTACTATTCTGCATATCATTAATAGCACTAACCAGTCAACTTAATAAGACAGAATGTGGTTATAAAATAGGCCAAAAGAAAATAAGCCATCTATTTTAGATGGATGACTTAAAGTTATATGCTAAGAATGATAATGAGCTGGAAGGTCTTCTGCAAACTGTAAAATGCTTCAGCGAAGACATTGGAATGAAATTTAATTTGAATAAATGTGCTAAAGCTACAGTTTTACGTGGATCAATACAAGAAACATCCTCAATTAGCCTAGACCCTGCTGTAACAATAAAAGAATTAAAACCAGAAGAAGCTTATAAATACCTAGGTGTAAATGAGAGCGAAAACATTCACCATAAAAAAATGAAAGAAATAGTGCGTAAAGAGTACTATAGAAGGCTACGAATGATATTAAAAACTGAATTAAATTCACAGAACAGAGTTATGGCCATTAATAGCCTTGCAATCCCAGTTGTCCAATATAGCTTTAACATCTTAAACTGGACTCTAAACGACATCAGGCGAATGGATGCTAAAACAAGAAAGCTTCTTTCTAAGCATAAGATGCATCATCCAAAGGCTGATGTAGACCGTCTATACATACCCCGTAAAGAAGGTGGAAGAGGTCTTATTCAGCTGGAATTTTCATACAAGACAACAACTATTGGCTTACTAACATACATAGAAACAACAAAGGATTGGATGATACAATACGTAAGGCAACATGAAGAAAGAAAAAAAATATTCAATAATAAAAGAAGGCAGTAAATACAAACAAGATTTACAGTTAGTAGATTCTGTAGAAAAGCAAAACAGAAGCCAAGAGCCAACTATTGCGGCAAAAAATATGAAAATGAAAGCCAAAGATAAAGCTCTTGAACAGATGAAACAGCGCTGGCAAGACAAACCTCTGCATGGCCAATATCCAGTACGTGCCAATAAATCCAATGTTGACAAAGTTAATACTCATCGATGGTTACGTGCATCTGGATTAAAGTCTGAAACTGAAGGCTTTATTCTTGCAGCACAAGACCAAAGTCTTTTCACTAGAAAATTTCAGGCAAATATTATGCATAATAATATGGATCCAAAATGCAGGTTTTGTGATAAACACCAAGAAACAATAGACCAACTAATCTCAGGCTGTTCTGTGCTTGCCCCAAATGAATATACAAATCGCCACGATAGAGTTGGGCAATATTTACATTGGGCAATGTGCAAACATTATGGAAAAGCTGTAAACAAACACTGGTATGAATATCACCCAGCACAGGTTACAGAAATAGAAGATGTAACCATTCTATGGGATTACACCATCTACACAGACAGAAAAATTGAAGCAAACAGGCCAGACATTATTGTTAAAAACCAGAAGGAGAAAACTTGTCTATTAATTGATATGGCTTGTCCAGCGGATTGTAACATAGCACTCAAGGAATTTGAAAAACTGTCAAAATATAAAGACCTGGAAATTGAAATAGAAAAGATGTGGAAATTGAAAACAAGAGTTGTGCCAGTGATAGTAGGTGCACTTGGAATGATAAAAAATGGAACAAAACAACACATTGAAAGAATCCCTGGAAACCCCAGCTTAAGAGATATACAAAAAATTGTCTTATTAAGTACAGCCCACACACTAAGGAAAACTTTATTTATGTAATGCTGGGGATGATAGGGAAGATAGAAAAACATGAAATAGAGCCATAACAACACGCCACTACCTGCCTTAGGTCTCCCCGCAGACTTGGTTGGTAGTGAGACCAAAGCAGAAATCGAAATATGATGAAAAATGACATAATAATAATAATAATAATAATAATAATAATAATAATAACAATGAATATTGTATTAACATTTTTTGTAAGTTGAAGGCGATTTTTCTAGAGGCAAACCTACTACAGGGTGCGATGTATAAAATGTCGTCTGAAAGACGCAGAAATAAGACCAACGTCGACATCTCATTTAAATATGTCTATTTCCGAAAATTACACAAAAAAATATATTGAAATACTATAGAGTTAATTTTTTTTTCCCATAAAATCACTATTGGTTTCAACGACGGCCTTCCGACGACTTCGGAATCTCTTGAATCTCTTCTGGACGGTCTCCTTGTTTAAGTGGGTGAATGCTGCCATTATCCTTGTCTTCGGTTCATCTTTGGTGTTACAAGGAGCTTTGTTTGTCACTCATTCAATTGTGCCCCCACATATAATAAACGAGAGGTTTGAAGTCTGAGAAGTAAGGTGGCTAGATATTAGAGGTGATGTGGTCGTAGAACTTGTCTGAGTCATGACTGTGTTCTCCTGTTTGCATGGTGCAGAGTCCTGTTATCAGATCGTCTAGCAGCTAAACTCTCGACTTAGGGAAGCACTACATCCTCCGGGCACTTGATGCAAGCCTCCATCTTGAGTCTGAGACCCTCAACAACAAATTATGAAAAATATTATTTGACCAGAACGAATGACATTATCACTTAGTTTAGTAGAGTTACTCAAACTCTGTAATTCCCTAATGTAAATGTCTTCTGGGCCCTGTAAAGAGTGAACGTTATTGTAAAACTAGCAGTATAGCCCGGCGTTGCTCGGGTGTAATGAAAGTTTTAAAACTAATCCATGATCCTGGAGCTCAGACTCATCGTAAAGAATATTTGTGTGAAGTTTGGTTAGAATCGGACAAAAATTGTGGATTTGTATAAAGGACATACAGACAGATAAACAGACACACACAAACATCTTGCCTTTTATATATAAATATATTATGAATTTTCTGCACTATTGTAAGAACTGCAACCTTGAAACTTCTGAATATCGTTTCTTATGTCTTTGTCTATGAGTGTATCAAATTTTATTAAAATCGGACCACTCTTTCTATGACCCGATTTTTTCGATTATCGATTTTCGATATTTATCGGGGGTACCTCGACACAAATCCTAGCGAATAACACTCGCAGACGCTTATTGTACAAGTGTGTAAATTTTCAAGAAAATCGGTTCTGATGTTTCGGAGTCTATAGGTAACGAACACACACACACAGACACACATACACACACAGACAAAATTCCATTTGAAAATATGTTTAGATAAAATGGTTATGTCTCTACAAGAGAACTGCACAAGGCATGGTCGTCAGCAAGATGCATAAACTCCAAGGACGGAACACGGATATTAGAATGATAAAATTACTTCACAGATAGAACCATTATGTTGCAAAACTCTTCCACGACGAAAGAGAACAATCTGCAATACAAAGTAATCTTGAAGGACCAAAAATATTAAGATCTGAAGTGGAATCAGCACTGAACAATTCGAAGAGAAATAAAGCAGCAAGGCCAGACGGACCAGCCATAGAGATGCAGGTAGTCTTAGATGGTTTTGCTATTTACAAGATTCAGTCAGTTATGTGGCATTTGTGAGACACGCTTGGGCGATCATGTCTCGAAAGTGACATGACTAAATGGGCAGAAGATTATCCCGCAGTAGGTTGCCATTGCTTTCTGCAGTAGACTGGTTGCCGACCAAGGCTATAGAACTCAATCTGTTCTGCCATTTAACTCATAGCTGGAGGGAGAAGAGATAGTTGGTTGTTTTGTTTTGATGGCATATTAACCTCGGTGGGTCATTTATTGCAAAATAAATTTTATTTATTTATTGCTGATAATACCTTTTTCTTTCAACAATTTATTGTTTTTATATAAATTTTTGTGTCTAGTAATACTTTTTTCTTTTCGAATATCAAGATTCATTGGGATTTGTTTTTAAGGGCAGGGTCCCCAAGTCCCACCATTGTTATTTAAACCATAACTGAAGGGAAGGGACGGATTAATACCTTTCCCAAGGGTACCAGAGCTTACGTGAATGCAGGGTAATCAACTGGAATTCGAACTTGGGTTACCGATTTCTCTTTCCGAGCCGATATCCACTGCACCACAACGCACATCCGTCACTAAACGCTTACAGCACCTGGTATTCCCAAGCGGTCGCTCATCTAAGTACTGACCAGGTTCAACGTTGCTTAACTTCGATGATGGAGCAGGAACCGGTGTATTCAACGTGATATGGCCATAAGCCCGAGAAGAAATTGATTATATTACATTTTTATATTAAGTATAATTAGTGGGAGATCAGTTTATTACTTCATAACAATAAAAGACCGATCCCTCATTTTATGCCCAGTAGAAGTTTTAATTATGTTTCCAACTATTATATTCAGTCAGTCAGTTAAGTGCCATACGTGATACACGCTTTGGGCGATCATGTCTCGTAAGAGCCATATGACTGACTGAGCAGAAGATTATCCGCAGTAGGTTGCCATTACTTTCTGTGGTAGACTGGTTGCCAACCAAGGCTATAGAACCCAATCTGTCCTGTTATTTAACCCAAAACTGGAGGGGAAGAGACGGATTGATACCTTTCCGAAAGGGCATTTTCACGCAACTGAATGCAAATTATTCAACTGGAATTCGAACTCGGCTCCCCGATTTCTCGTTCCATGTTGATATCCATTGCACCACAACGCACATCATTTTACTAGATTCAGTCAATTAAGTGCCATACACGCTTTGGGCGATCATGTCTAGGAAAAGACATGACTGACTGGGCAGAAGATTATCCCGCAATAGGTTGCCATTACTTTTTGCGGTAGAATGGTTTCCAGCCAAGGCAACAGGACCCAATCTGTCCTATTATTTAACCCATAACTGGAGGGAAGAGACGGATTATTACCTTTCCCAACGTTATTTGTGCATAAGTGAGTGCAAGGAATTCAACTGGAATTCGAACTCGGCTCCCCGATTTGTCGTTCCAAACTGATATTTACCAGATTACAGACTTAATAAAATATATAACAGCGGTGATATACCGGTAAACCTAGGTAGATTCATTTTTATAGTCCTACATAAGAAACCAGGTGCAAGCGAAATCGAACTCGATCGAAATTAGTCGAATGAGTCAGATAACAAAATTTATCATCAAAATTAGGATGCATTTTTGATTGATTTCTTTTTTTTTCGATTGTCAACCGTTTGCATGTTATTTAAATCTAGAAAACATTTTTAGATTGTAAGAATTAAAAAAAATGATCATTTTTATTGATACATGTCTTACTAATTAACCCATATCTGGAGGAGGGGAACAAGTAGATCCATAAATTCGAAGAGAATTTGCGTGTAAATTAATTTTTCTGTTCTTCTATTAAATTTTTTTTTTTTTGTTTTCATTTTTTGTATATCAAAATATTTTTCTGATTTCTCTGAGGAACAAAACCAGAAACAAATTAAAGCCCAAAACACGTTGAACAATTTGGGGCAATATTGTTATTTTTATACCATTAAAATGTTTATATATTCAAATAATTATGACTTTGCGTGTGTTATTATTATTATTATTATTATTATTATTATTATTATTATTGTTGTTGCTGTTGTTGTTGTTGATGATGACATCTTTGCTTGTATTTCATGATTTAGTTTTCTTTTCTCCCCTGTTATCCTATCTTATTCTATTATTGTGCAATTGCTTGTTTTTCAACTTCTAATGTTAATTTTTCAGTTTGATTCATCAATCATCCAATCGCTTCTTTGTTGGCATTCATTTTTTTCCTTGTTTTCTCTGATTGTTTTTTTAATATATTATTTTGTTTTTCATTCATAAGCTTATTTCCCATTAGTTTCAATAATGCATTCAATATTTTTTCTTTCATTTTTCTCCTTTTACTTTCTGTCTTTTTTCTTTCTTTACTCTTGCTTCCTTTATTTTTCATCATCATCATCGTCATCATCGTCGTCATCATCATCATCATCATCGTCATCATTGTCATCATCATCATCGTCATCATCGTCGTCATCATCATCATCGTCATTATCATCATCATCGATTTTATTTTTTTCATTCTGCTGTCATTTGTTAATATTTTCTTTTCCCTGGTTTCTTCCATAATATTTTCTTCTTCTCTGTTCAGTTATCTTTTTTCTTCATTCTTTTTTTCTTTCTTTCTTTCTTTCTTTGTCTATTTTTCATTTCTTTCTTTCTTTCTTTGTCTGTTTTTCATTTCTTTCTTTCTTTGTCTATTTTTCATTTCTTGCTAACTTTCTTTGTCTATTTTTCATTTCTTTCTTTCTTTCTTTGTCTATTCTTCATTTCTTTCTTTCTTTCTTTGTCTATTTTTCATTTCTTGCTTTCTTTTCTTTCTTTCTTTCTTTCTTTGTCTATTTTTCATTTCTGCCTTTATTTATTTGTTTTTTGTATATTTCTTTCTTATTTCTTTCTTTATTTCTTTAGTTTGTATATCTTTTTTCCTTTTTTCTTTCTTTCTTTATATCTTTCGTTATTTCTTTTTCTTTTTCCTTTTTTCTTTTTTCCTTTTTCCTTTCTCTGGCTATTTTTTATTTCGTTTATTATTTTTTCTTTCTTTATTTGTTTATTTGTATATTTCTATCTTTATTTGTATATTTTTTACTTTTTATCTTTCTTTCTCTTTTTCTTTCATTCTTTCTTTCTTTAGTGTTTCTTTATTTCTTTCTTGTCATATTCATCATCAGTATCTTCCGATTTGATTTTCTTTTTTTCTATTGTCTTTCATCTGTTTCCATTGTTTCGTTTTCATTACATATTTGACTAGCAGTTTAGTCCGGTTTAACTCGGGAAGTTTAAGGAATAACAAGAATAAAAACATATGATGAATTTCCATAGCAAATACTTACACAACGTCCACCATCGTCATTTTATAGATATAAACTAACAGTTTAGTCCGGTTTCACTCGGGTAGTTTAAGAAATAATGAGAATAAAAAACATATGATGAATTTACATAGCAAATACTTACACAATGTCCGCCATCGTCACTTTATAGATTTAGATAACAATGTAGAATGTCTCTATTAGATTAGGTTGGGAGGGGGAAGGGAAACAGATATAGATATAGATAATATAACGTGGGGGTGATCGATTCTACATAATAATCAATACATAAATTGATCCCTGATTTTGTTGGGTGATAATATATATATTTTTATAATTCTAATTCTGGCTTTCTGAAAAATTTCAAGGTGTCGTTAGCGTTCTGAAATTTTGATCACCATCTGAGCGCAACTTCCGTCGAGCTAGACTGTAAAATGCAGACGTTGTCCAATCAAACATAGAAATACTTACACAACGTCCACTCTCGTCGCTTTTATATATATAGATAATACTTTCTTCTTTTCACTTATCCCATTTTTATTAAATGTTTCACTTATAGTTTTACTTTCTTTTTTTTTTCCTCATTCTCATCATCGTCGTCATCGTCATCATCAATATATTCGTTTTCTTTTCTTATTCTCTTGTCGTATTGTTGATTTATTGAGTTTTTTTTCCTTATTTATGTAACTTGCTAGATTTTTATCAATAGTTTTCCTTTTTTCATTCCTTTCATTTTTCTTTCTTTCATTCATTACGTTTCTCTTTCTTTTCTCATTCTTTCATCCATTACTTTTTCTATCTTTCATTCTTTCTTTCTTTCTTTCTTGCATTCATTTCTTTTTTCTTTCTTATTTTCTTTTTTCAACTTTTTTTTTAATTACCCGCATCCGTTATTTAATCCTTTCACTTTTTTCCCCTTATTTTCATTCTTAACACTTTCAAATTTTGATTTCTCAATCGATCTCACGTTTACATTTCTCACTGTTCCGATCATCGATAGCGATCGTTCTGTTTTGTAACTACCCGATTTCAATCGTCTCAATGTACAGCCGACACCAATCAACTGACTGTTTTTGCCATTTTTACCCTCTATCGATTTTGGCACAGTCGTTTTAAAACACCCTCTAAATTTCGATTTTCTTTTCAAAGATTTGAGAAAAGCAGCTTGCAGCCAAACAATGGGGCGTTACTTGTCTGTCTCGGATTTTGAGAGGAAAAGTTATTGTGCATAACATGTGTTCGGCTCCATTTTGTTGCGCGATTCAGCCAATCAGCTCTGGAGACTATAGGATCGAGGAGACCGTTTAAAAGGTCCTCTGTGAGTAGCAGACAGGAGGACAAATAGTTGTTACTTCTCATCAAGCACTGGAAAAGAGACAGGTCCATTGTCAAATAAGCTTTTGTTTGGCCCAGTTACTGACAAACATATCGGACTTAGGTTCTTATTCACTGGCTTGCAAGACATGCACAAGTTCTTGCTCGATATATTTCCCTCTTTCAAACAGAAACACAATTTCAGACGTAAACACACACACTCAAATAATTGTGCGCTAGATAGCGCATATTTTAAATGCGCTATCTAGACAAAAAGAAAGCATTGTCGATATGATAATGGTAATATCAGCTGTTACCTTAGAAGGAAACTGATATGTCCCGGAAAGGGATATATATATATATATATATATATATATATATATATATATATATATATATACAGAAAATCTAAGCAAGAGCCAACAACCTACTACGGTCTCGCCCAACGGCTCGTCAGGGCGAAACCAAGGTCGGTTGTTGGCTCTTGCATAGATTTTCTGTCTTTGTTTGCTCTACTTACGTATTGAGCGCTTTAGTGTTAGGTTTTTCGTCTTGGGTTTTTTTTTTCTTTCTTACGAGTGCTTGACTTTTTGTTCATGTACTTCGTTTGTCACATTTTTTTATTTTGCTTCCCCTTCCAAGTTTGTTCTCGGTGGGTTATACAAAACGTTTTAAATTATAGCTTGATTAATACTAGTTTTGGTAGAGTTAGTTCTCTTACTATTGGTATTGTTGTTGCTATAGTTAATATATATATATATATAATTCGAGCTAGTTAAGCAATTTAGGCAAATGCAAGCGGGTAGGACAACCTAGTACGTAGAATTAATAGATGGTACTCATCGTATGCAGTATCCTGAGACGTGAGCGTAGTCAATAGCCGTAGACCAATAGTCGTAGACCTGTAGACTTCTAGTCGTATAGACCTATGGACGTGGAGCTGTAGTCGAAGACCTGTAGACCTCTATGCTTCCTCGATTTAGTCTTTATTTATGGCTGGCAACAGCCAATCACATTTTACTGTGAGAGGGATCCAAGTTGCATACATATTCATTACATCAGAAACGTTCGGCTTTCACTGATCGAGCAGTCAGTTTCACTGTCTGTTGCAAACTATGAAATCTTCCTATTTTTTTTAATCATTCCACCCCAAGCAAGGCATTCCAATGCCACTATTGCACAGGGGGTTACATAAGGGAAAGTGATGAGAAAGAGTGGTTAGATATAGAAATGTCAGAAGGAGGTTGATAGACGGGTAAGGATACCGAGGATGAGGGTTGAGTAGATGGGAAGAGTTTTTGAGAGAATGGATGCGAGTTAGTGTGTTAGGTGGTGTCTATTGACCTTACATTTAAACTCCTGGAGATTGTAGCTGTCGGGGAAGCAAGTGTATTGAAGGGAATTCCACAGGCGGGAAGTGCGAGAAAATAAGTTGTTGGTATAGAAATTGCGGTTACATCTTATCTGTTTCACTGTAAAAGGGTGGGAACTAGTTGCTAATCTAGTATCTCGTGCAAATTCATACCTGGGGGCAGGAGTGATCTAAGTTCATCGGAGCAGAAGCCGTGAAAGTATTTATAGTAAAGGCACATGGAAGCCACGTCACGTTGGTGAGAGAGTGACTGCAGCCGGTCTGTCAAGTCGGTATCGATCACATTACAGATTCTCCGTTAAAACAAATTTTCAAGAAAATAGGTTTCCCAATTCTACTAATAATTATAGCTCTTTCCAATACTGGATAAAGTGTTTTTCTTCCTAACATTTTGTGTGAAGTTGCGTGGAACGTCAGCGTTTTGCTGGTGTCGTTATCCTCTCTTCGAATTACAGGGTATACCCATTTTAGTTGTTGATATTGAAAGTCCTCAACTGACGGGATTTCAGTTGTTACTGTTCTTTTTTATCCGGTAACGCTATGAGATGAGTTTCTAAAAAAGATAGCCTTCGCTGAGATCTATATGCCATCGGTGTGATATAAACAAATCGTACGCACAAATGCTTATATTTATGGCAGAAGTGTACACAATATGAGGAAAAAGAAATTAGCAGACATAAAAATTGGTAACTTACAAATTCTCTGACATAACACTTTTGTTTACAATTTGCTAATGCATTCCAGAAGCTGAGTAGAGTATTAAGAGACAGAAAATTTCGCTGGAAACAATGACGAATGTAGTGGATTGTTATGTGATGTCTGTCCTTCAATATGGCAGTGTAATGTAAGAATTCTTATTTGGAAGTTAATAATAATTTTCTGATACAAGTATTACTAATTAACCCATAGCTGGGAGTCAAAAGAAGTTGATTCATACATAATCAGAATTTGATAATATAATGTGGATATAAAGTGAGGGATCAATTCTAGATTACAATCAATATATAAACTGATGCCTCATTTTGTGGTCACAGCAGTTTCTATACATTTATATTCCTGAGATCCGAAGGCAAATCGGCAGAAGATGAGTAGAGTATTGAGAAGTAGGAAACTTTCGTTGTATACAAAGAAGAGAATACTGGATAGTTATGAGATGTCAGTCCTTAAATATGGTAGCGGATGCTGGCCAGTCTTATCAAAATGAAGTAAAGACTTGAAGCAACTGAAATCTACAGAATATGCTGCGGATACCGTGAAAGGATTACTTAATCAAGGACGAGGTGTTTGATGAGAATGAACAAGAGAAGGAAACTGATACTTAACACCAGGAAAAGACAGCTGAAGTTTTTGGGACATGTAATGAGGAAGGAGGGCTTAGTGAATCTGATACTCACAGAAAGATAGAGGGAAAGAGAGACAAAGAAAAGGTTTTAGAGAGGATGGAAATGAAAAGGGAACTGATACTTAACACCAGGAAAAGACAGCTGAAGTTTTTGGAACATGTAATGAGGAAGGAGGGCTTAGAGAATCTGATACTCACAAAACAAATAGAGGGAAAGAAAGACGAGAAAAATGTTTTGGAGAGGATGAAAATGAAAAGGAAACTTATACTTACCATCAGGAAACAACAGCTGAAGTTTCTGGGACATGTAATGAGGAAGGAGGACTTGGAAAACTTGATGCTCACGAGACGGATAGAGGAGAAAAGAGACAAGAGAAAGCAACGCATAAAATACTTGATGGACTTGAGTAGATGAATGGTGTGGCGGTGATTGAATGCGATGACAGAAAGAGGGGTATTAAGAGAGACAAGTATAGGGAGATGTGGAGGGTTATAATCGTTTATGTCCTGAATAGACACGGCATTTAGAAGAAAATATTTGTAGCGTAAGATCACAAAATATTGGGACGTATATATTTAAGGATATAAAACTGTTTACACACACTTTTTGAATGTGTTTGAGATCAAATATGACTCTGAACAGTTCAGCAGGATAAGATAAGAGCAACAGTTTATGAATCTAGCATATTTCGCTCATATTAAAGCTTATATCAGAGACTGAGATATGGAGAAAAAAAAAGATTTTCTGATATTTTAATTTTGTATTTGTTTTTTATTGGTCAATCGTGTATCACGTGCATTCGAGTCTTTTAATTTAACGTTCGTACAAGTTGGAGAGACAACGAGTCTTTTCGAGGTTTCAAGAAATTAACAGATTAAAGTCAGTCAGTAAAGTGCCATACACGGGATACACGCTTGGGTGATCATGTCTCGAAAGAGATATGACTGACTGGGCAAAAGATTAACCCGCAGTAGGTTGCAATTACTATCCACTTCACCACAAACAATAGCAAAAAAGAAGAAAAAACAAGAGGTTCACACTCCACCCACGTCTATTGAACAGGTGTAGAGGCTCATCCCTTGTTCCCTGTTTAGGATGTGGTTTCCAACTTTCTCTTTTCCAGTCTTTTCACTTTTCCTTATTTTTTTTTTCAATTGGATTAGATAGACTGAACAATCGCCCGGTTCACACTCCACCCACGTCTATTGAACAGGTGTAGAGGCTCATCCCTTGCTCCCTGTTTAGGATGTGGTTTCCGGCTTTCTCTTTTCCAATCTTTTCACTCTTACGTAGCCCCCTGCACACCAGTGGCCTTACCGCCTTGCCCGGGGTGATATGATTAAAAAAAATAATAAAATAAAATAAATGGAAGGATGAAAAAATGAATCATAGAGAAGGAAGGATAAATAAAACGTCAAATGATGGTAAAGAAAAGAATGAGAAAAGATGGAATGAAGGAAAAAGAAGGAATGAAAAAAGGAACGAATGAAATAAAATCATGAAAGTAAAAAAGAACGATTAAGAAAAAGGGAAAAGAAAACAGAGGAACCAAAGAAAAGATTTAAAATCCAACAGAAAATGTTGCATAGGAAAAAATGCCGTTCAAAATTAACCAAAGTAATAAGAGTGGATGTACGTTGTGGATATCGACTCGGAACGACAAACCGGGGTGCCGAGTTCGAATTCTATTTGAATTTCTTGCATTCACTTATGCACAAATACCCTTGGAAAAGGTATTAATACGTCTCTTCCCTCCAGTTATGGGCTAAATAATAGGACAGATTGGATTCTATAGCCTTAGTCGACAACCAGTCTACCGCAGAAAGCAATGGCAACCTACTACAGGATGATAATCTTCTGTTCAGTCAATCATGTCTCGAAAGAGACATGATCGCCCAAAGCGTGTATCATGTATGGCACTTAACTGACTGAATAAGAGTGGATGTTCTTTATGGGACAATCGATATCGGCATGGATGAGAAATCGGAGATCTGAATTCGATTTTTAGTTGAATTCGAAGTTCCAAGAAATTAATGGATTATAGTCAGTCAGATAAGTGCCATACGTGATACACGCTTTGGGCGATCATGTCTGAAAAGAAACATGACTGACAGTACAAAAGATTATTCCGCAATAGGTTGCCATTACTTTCTGAGGGAGACTGGTTGCCAGCCAAGGCTATAGAACCCAATTTGTCCCGCTATTTAAGCTAGAGGGAAGGGACGGATTAATACCTTTCCCAGTGGTATTTGCCCGTAAGTGAATGCAAGACATTTAACTCGAATTCGAACTCGACTCCCCGATTTCTCGTTCCAAGCAGATATCCACTGCACCACAACGTACATCCTAACGGAGTACAAGTCTACCTGAAAAACCGTACATAATGCTATATGTAGCCTTTGAGATTTCACTCGCACGATCGACTCCATGATTAAAACTTAATTGGGTGATTAAAGTTTACTGCTTTAATCGCCCGCGGTCGATTAAAAATCTTGCAATAAAAAAAGAAAATCTGATTCCTTTTACAGCTCAAAAGTATGCCATTGAAGTTACTTAGAAAGACCTACAATGACATTATTGAACTCTTGGCTTTTATCGCCAAAAAAACACCATATCATGATGTTAAAATGGATAAAACTTAATAAAAACAAAGTTTTATCATCAAATTGTTTATGCTATTATAAAGAGGAAAGATTGCATTTTTGTTGTTTTTTTTTTTAATATTTTAAATCCTTTTTAACACGTTCGAAAAATTTTAATTAAAATTTCATTTTTTTGTTTTCCGTCAGCGATTCACGCTATGTTTCCGTAAGGTGACTATTAAGAAAATGGAGTCGGTTGAGTAAAATGATTTCGGGTCGAGTAAATTTATTTTATTGTCTTCCAGTTCATCTGTTTCCATAGTTACTTTTTTCTTATATATTCGATAATACTTTCTTCTTCTTCTTCTTCTTCTTCTTCTTCTTCTTCTTCTTCTCACTTATCCCATTTATTTTTTAACTTTTTCATTTATAATTTTTCTATCTTTTTTCTTCCTCATCCTTATCGTCGTCGTCGTCGTCATCATCAATATATTCGTTTTCCTTTTCTTATTCTCTTGTCGTTTTGTTGATTTGCTGACTTTTCTTTTTTTCCCGATATATGTAACTTGCTAGGTTTTTATCAATAGTTTTCCTTTCTTTCATTCCTTTTATCTTTCTTTCTTTCATTCATTACATTTCTCTTTCTTTTTTCTTTCTTTCATTCATTAATTTTTCTCTCTTTCTTCCATTCTTTCTTTGGTTCTTTCTTGCATACATTTCTTTTTTTCTTTCTTATTTTCTTTTTTCATCTTCTTTAATTACCCACATACTTCATTTAATCCTTTCCATTTTCTTTCACTTATTTTAATTAAAATTTCCTTTTTTGTTTTCCGTCAGCAATTCACGCTATGTTTCCGTAAGGCGACTATTAAGAAAATGGAGTCGGTTGAGTAAATTTTCCGCCGGTTGAGTGATTTCTTTTTCAAATCTCAAAGGCTGGCTAAATGTATGTCAGAGTAGAAAAATTCTAGTTTCTCTGAATAACAAACGTTATTTACATAAAAAAAAGTACCCAAATATTCACGCAAAAAAAACACCAAACACAATGTCGACTAGAAATACACACACTCCTGGAGCTCAGACTCTTTGGACGTTGGCACGAAAGACAAAAAAAGCAATACTTGTTTCCAGTTAAAGCGAAACCGCAGACTGAAAGAAAAATGAATGGATGTAAGTCAAATTTTGATTTCCTGCTATCGATATCAAATGAGTTTTTTTCGTCGTAAATTGAATTTTGAAGGCTAAATCAGTCCTCTGAGCAAATGGTATCATGGCTGAGACTAAGAACTACAATTATACCTACTTAGAGCCAAACCCGAAGCAAAAACTAAAATAAAATGGCTGAAAAAATACAGACATACAGACAGATAAACAGACACACAAACATCTTGCCTTATATATATATATATATATATATATATATATATATATATATATATATATATATTATCGATTTTCTGCACTATTGTCAAAACTCCAACCTTGAAACTTCTGAATATCGTTTCCTATATCTTTGTCTATGAGTGTATCAAATTTGATTAAAATCGGACCACTTCTTCTATAACCTGATTTTTTCGATTATCGATTTTCGATATTTATCGAGGGGTACCTCGACACAAATCCTAGCTATGAATACTCGCAGACACTTATAGTACAACTGTGTAAATTTTCAAGAAAATCGGTTCAGCCGTTTCGGTGTGTATAGATAACGGACACACACACATAGACACACACACACACACACACACACACACACACACACACACACACACACACAGACAAAGTTCCATTTATAAATAAGTTTAGATCTGTAAAAATGTTATAAAGTTTAATATGCCTAGTTTTAAGTACAATTATTGAATGATTCTTTACCATAAAACTTGCAACAATATTTAGATAAAAATATAATAGCACAATCGTATTACCCTTTGTATTGCTAATGATGGACGACATGTGGAAACTTAAATAAAATTTCAATAAAACCTTTAAAAATTTAGATTTACTTCTTTTTAATCCTTTTTACAAATTATTTCTATCGCAAATACAAATAAAGTCATATTTTTTAAAGTGCACACGTACATTATGGACACCCTGTATGAAGACTATATTACTGTAAATCAGTTGGCAAATGTTTTCCGTGAACTGCACAATCGTATTCGCCTTTGTATTGCTAATGATTGTCGACATGTGGAAACTTAAATAAAATTTCAATAAAACCTAAAAAAATATAATCCTTTTACAAATTATTTCTATCACAAATACAAATAAAGTTATAAATTTTTTTAAAGTGTACACTAATTTTATAGACAACCTATTTTATCATCGGATTCACACATTCCGGGGATTTTTCCACTTCCTAGATTGAGGGTGCTTTTTTATTAAATAAACTTTTTACATTTTTGTGTTAAGTTAATCTTGTATTTAAATTCATACAGGTTTCTCCTATGACTAAATTCTTTCATTAAGATTTAGCTAATTATTATATTGTTTTGTATTGATCACGTCTCTTATACTTCTGTCTATACATTTCTGAGATGAAGCAATATAACTATTTCACTATTTACATCTTTCAGGCTGTTGCCGTCATCTTTATCGCCATCTTCACGAATTTTTAATCGTTCTACTTTCCATCCCTCTTCAGTTGATACACGTCGGAATTCTGATTCAAACCCTTTATTTAGTCGAGGGATACGCTACCGGCAATAATTATTAGGCCACCGCAGTTTTTAAAAAGAAATGATGTCTTTCATATTATTTTTAGTATTTATTGCCAAGTGGATAATTCTAAATGAAAATAGAATTGCAAACTTTTACAAGGCAAGGAAGGAAAGATGAACTCGTCTGAACCACCCTAAATTTTCTTCATACTTTCATTGATGAAACTGCAATACAGGTAATTATTAAATATTTATAAATTCATTTGATGCTCATGTTATTATGCAGTATTAACAAAATAACTATTCTATTTTCATTTACAAGTTTCACATGGCAATAAATGCTAAAAAATAGTATGGAATACACTATTTTTTAAAACACTTGGATGGCCTAATAATTATGACCGGTAACGTACATGGCCCAGGGAATATAAACGTTACTTGATGTAATGCATTAAGTGATATGTCCCAATGAGTTGCGAGTTCAATATCTTTCCAAGGCAGAATATGAACAAAAACTTGGAAATCCGAGTTACTGAAAATAATTAACCGAAACTAAGTTATCCAGAAAAGGCATGACATGTGGAACTAGAACAATCTAACCCTGTGGACTAAATAAAGGATTCAGTTCGAAAGTCCAGTGTATATAATCTAAAGAAGGCCGGAGGTTGTAACGTCGTGAATATAGCAATAAAGATGAGAATAACAGCCCGAATGATGTAAATATATATCGTATTCCTTTGAATATAGTTTTAACACTTTTATATTAATCTTAGATAAATTATTTTCAGTGTTAACTTTTTATATTAAGTTTATATCAATTATTTTCAGTTGTAATTGTCATAGTGTTTATAGGTCGAATAATAAGTGCTGATTTTTCATTATCAATTTTCCATTGTTATAAACAAAATTGTATTAAAATCTCCGCATAATTTTTGCTTGGATTTTTACGTTCGTTGATATTATTGATTATTCAATTTTTGATTCTTCCTTAACGACGACACTTAATTGTAGCAGTCATGCACCTAATAAGTTGTTCTTGTCAAAACTTTTCCCGCCTTCTCGTTGACCTGCCAAAAATGGCCGCCAAATTCAGATTTGAAATTGTAATATGACGCAGTCTTTCGGAGGTCTTGGCCCCCGTTAACGTATACTTATGACTTTCGCCTGATTATAGTTATACTGATGGCTCTTTGACAAGCTGTCAGGTTCAGGGCTGAAAGACAGACATTACGCCGTCACTAGTGATGGTTTATGCCTCAAGCTATCGGCAGTTGACACAACCTTTCAAAGAGACAGGAAAGTCGATATTTCAATGCATAATGATAGCCATGTACGTCTGCTTGTGTGAGTGTCTTGGCGTACTAATACAGAACGACAAAATTGAGTAAATATATAATAATACTCCGCACTTTAACGAACACATGTTTCTTCTAGATCGGTTGGTTAATCCCTATTGAAGACGTCTGCTTAGGCACATTTTTTGGCAGATTTGAAGTAGACTACCACCACCATTAAATTTGTTTTTCAAATTTCTTTTTACTTTTTTTCAGCGCAATCTTATCGGTTATTTCATAAAGTTTCCGATTATCAAAAAAAAAAAAAAAAAAATTGAAAAATCTCAATATTTAAACAATTTTAGGTGAGGTCTCACGTTCTCATAAAACGTTATAGTAAACTGATCCCCCATTTCCGAACCACTCGCGTTGGGGGTTGCTTTATGTTGTGCTTTTGGGGACGAGTTGTTGCTCTTGTTTTTGTCTTTTTCAAGTTTTCTTCAGTTCTTACGATGGCATCTTTCTGGGAAACTCCAAGAATGGCTTTATTAAAATATTTCGCAAAGGATTCAGTTGTTGAATATGCGCAAGCAAAAATGTTAATTGCACAAGATCGATTTACTATAATGTTGTATGAAAAACTGAGCGCCCCACCTCCGCGCACCGCCTAAACTTTTTTAAATGTTGAAATTTTTACAATTTTTTTTGTCAATCGGAAAGTTTAGGGTTTAATCGATAAAATTTCACTGAAAAAAGTAAAAAAAAAATTGATAATCAACAAATTTGCAGGTGGTGGTAATGTTGTACCGGCGAGTGATTCCAAAATGGAGGATCGATTTACTATAACGTTGTATGCAAAACTGAAGCCCCCCGCTAAAATTGCTGAAATATTAAAATGTTTCCAAACTTTTGTGTCAGTCGGAAAGTTTAGGGGGTATCCGATAAGATTGCACTGAAAAACGTAAAAAAAAAATGAAAGACAAGTGGTGGTAGTCTCCTTTAGGTCCGCCAGTTTTTGTTTGTTCAACACCCGAAAAATGCATGTGGCTAACATAACCTAGCGTTTTGGAGAGACAGTGCGAATTCTGACATGATCAGCAGTTTGAACAAGTAAACCTGAACACTCGGTCACGATGACTAGTGTCCTCGTGCTGGTTCAACCATCGACGGCCTCCGAAAAGTTCTGTCTACCGATGCTTTCCAGGCATTTTTCAAACGTTATGATTTTCAAATGTGCCGCACGATGAAATCATCTCTCAAGTCAAGAAATACCACTCCGACAAAATATAAAAATATAGTTTAAAAGTACGCTATAGTTACATATAAAAGTGCTTAAAATCAAGGGATAGAACGTTTTTCTGGGGGCGAAAATATCTATAATTACCCCCCACCCAAACCAAGGTTAGCTCTAATTATTTAATAAACGATTAGAACCTATCAAAAATGCAGACTGTAAAACATTCTTTACATCTTTTTCTATGTGCCTTGTTCTTTCAGGACGTAGGCGATCATGATTTTCCATGTCTCCCTATCCCTGGTGGCTTTTAATACGCATTCTCCTGTTACCCCATGCAAGCCCCGTTCTGTCATCCACCTGCTCAAGCTCTTCAAATATGTTATCCGCAGCTTTCCTCTGTCCCCTTTCCCCTCTATTTGGCCAGTTAGTATCAAATTCTTCAAGCCCTCCTTCCTCATTGCATGTCCCAATAACTTTAGTTGTTTTTCCTGATACTAAGTATTAATTTCCATTTCGTTTCCATCATTTCCAGAACCTCATCATTGCTGACATGCTCGATCCATGATATCCGCAGCATCCTTCTGTAGAACCACATTTCACTTGCTTCTATTTTTTCCTACCTGTTCGAAGATATTGTCCAGCATTCACTGCCATATTGAAGAACTGACATCATATAGTAATCCAGTACTCTCTTTATTTCTAGTGAAATTCTCCTCTTTCTTAATACTTTACTCAGCTTCTGGAATGCATCTTTGTGCTTTTGGATCTCAGGAATATAAATGTAGAGAAACTGCTGTGACCACCAAGTGAAGGGTCAGTTTATATATTGATTGTAATATGGAATTGATCCCCAACTTTACATCCAGTATGCTTCTGTAGAACCACATTTCGGTTGTTTCAAGTTTTTCCTTCAACTTTGATATTGTTCAGCACTCACTGCCATATTGAAGAACTGATATCACATAGCAATCCAGTACTCTCTTCTTTGTTTCTAGTGAAATTGTCCTGTTTCTTAATACTTTACTCAGCTTCTGGAACGCGTCATTTGCCATGCCAATTCGTCTTCGGATCTATGTATCTCATTTTCTGTCTTCTGTTAGAACACTTCAAAGGTATTCAAATTTTTGTACCTGTTTGATTTTAGTATCCCCCATATGTATTTGGCAATTTGGGCTGCTTTTTTGCTGATGACCATTCATTAACGTTACCTAAAAACCAAAGCCTAAAAACGATTACCTTGTATTTTATATCACCTAAAAATGGAAATATACGCACTATCATACAACCTACATAATGCAACATACTTTTCACTGAATCAATACTTAAAACTAAACAAATTGGATAAGAAAAAACATTAAGCATATAAGAGGGGTATCATCTCAGTCTTGGCTTTCTTTTGTTTTTTCTTTCGCTAAAACCAATGACAATATATTTTCCTTTATCAAATTTTTTTTATAATAATTATAGTGAAGAATATCTATCTATGAATTATTTTGAACGATACTCGTATTTAAGTAGATATTCTGTTTTTAATTAAACAGTATTTTATATTTATATCTACCGGCCTGATTATTTCACGATAAATTTTTATGGCGAAAATGGGTGCTATCCAGCAGGATTCGAACCTTATCTATCTATCTATCTATCTATCTATCTATCTATCTATCTATCTATCTATCTATCTATCTATCTATCTATCTATCTATCTATCTATCTATCTATCTATCTATCTATCTATCTATCTATCTATCTATTTCATTCTGTTCATATTTATCCATCTATCCATCTATTTCATTCTGTTCATATCTATCTATCTATCTATTTCATTCTGTTTATATATATATATATATATATCACTGTTTTAATAAAGACCGTTGTTAATATACAAAAGAACAGAAATTATATCCAAATGTAACCATACCAATAGATACCTACTAGGATCGTGCAATCATATATGAAAGTGTTCGAAGACGCTTCACTAACTTCTTCATAAAAGATCCCTGTTACATGAGCTTTTGAAAAGCGGTAAAATCATTTATTGTAAATCGCCTGAAGACACCGAAAATTAGAAACCTAGGTCCCGAAATAACTCGTTTCCAAATGAAAAATATTCCAAAGTTCTACAATACAAGTGTATTGAACACAATACAACTGTGTACTCGTGCAATTTAATTATGACCAAAAACTAACTAATTATATATATATATATATATATATATATATATATAAAAGTAGCTTATTTATTTCGTCTGCTATTGTATTAAGCACTTTACGTGTTAGGTTCTTCGTTTCGGGTTTTTTTTCTTTCTACTAGTACTTTGACTAATGTTCAAGTGCTTAGTTCGTTTCTTTTTTTGTTTCCATTTTTCCCCTCCGCGTTTATACTCGGTGGGTTTTTTGAGACGTGTTTATAGATAAATTTACAGTTATATATATATATATATAAACCTCTAGTCATTTTTGATGGCAGGAGTAAACACATAATAATAATAATAATAATAATAATAATAATAATAATAATAATAATTAATCCTAGATTAAAATTTAGATGAAATGCATCATGATGAGTTATATCTTTATAAACATTAGTTAATGCGTCGAATGTATGGATAGCCCATAGCAAAAAAAAGTTATAAACCTTGCAGAAAAATTGAGTGAGTTAGAAAACCTATAATATTCTGGGGTAGCGATTTTCAGGCAGATGTATACACAGTTGTCGCTCAGATATTATTGTTTTAGATAAGGACTCCAAGATCTGTCATATTATTGTTGTTTTCATGCCAAATACAGCAAACAAAGTAACTGAGAAAATTACATCTGACTGAGATTTGAATGTTGAGATGGCAAGATTGCTAAGAATGCAAGAAGAAATTGATTGACGCATTGAGTCAAATCCCAATAAAACTATCTGACTTCCTTGACTAACTTGGAACACCATACCAAGACGTAGTTAAAAAAATCAACTGTTGGGCACTGCACATATGATGAGGTAAGTGTTGTCTGTCTGAAGTCCTTGTTGTGACTTGACAGATGACTTAATGTACCGGGGTATTCGAAAACTTACAGTGTGTCAAAACATGATAAAAACTTAAACCATTCAGAATTTCTTCTTCATTTTTCCTGTCTTATGTTCATTCAGGATAAGGGCCATCATGGCTCTCCACAATACTCTGTCTTTGCCGTTCTTACGTCATATCAACCAATTCTCAAAAGCTTGTTAATTACACTCGGGAACTGTGAACATCTTAATTGTGGTCATTTTTTCACTAGGGTTTCCACTTTTCTTGCCAGAGTAATTTTACTCTGAGATTTCTATGTTTGTTATACAATCTAAAGTAAAACTGCTTGATATAAATATGCATTGCTGTCAAAAAGAAGATGAACAAGTTAGGAACTTTGAAGGATGCAATTAGCAGAATTTATTACAATGTTTATTAATTGCTAGTTCAATGCACATGAAGCGTTCACTTCTAAGTGAAAGAACAATATTTCATCTTTGATATGCTGCAATGTCTATATGTCAATAAGTAAAACTCCAGCGTGTACAAAAACTATTCCAAAAAATCAATTTTATTTATATTAAACATATATTGAAATGTGTTTCGTGATATATAAATACTCTCCTTTCATATATATATATATATATATATATATATATATATATATATATATATAGTACCGTGCAAAAGTATTAGAAGAAATATTTTATCCTTTATAAGGCATCAAAATAAAGTTTCAAATCAACCTTGTCCTAATACTTTTGCACATTACCGGTAGTGTGCAAAAGTATTAGGACAGGGGTATTTTCCTAAAAACCTGTTGTAGAGGAACATCCTATCCTATCCCGTAATGGATATGGTCTAGTCTATAAAAGACTGTGCCTAGGGGCATACGTCAGCATACGTCACTAGACGGAATCATATGTCACTAGACGGACGCATATGTCATAGCCGGAGACATTTGCTACTTGATCGTTATTCCTGTTACTATACGTTGATTGTTCTTGTACGTCTCTTGGTTTATTGTACTGTTGTATAATACATCTCTTCTAATCTATCTGCAGTGTTAAGTATTATTCTTACACTCTTCCTTTCCCTGTTATTCCTTCCCGGGATATAACAAAACCTCACTGAAATTCAAATACAGGATGAAAAGCCAAGTAAATTGCTAATAAATATTGATTATTTAAAACTAAGTGTAAAAGAAACGTATTAAAAACAAAGTTATATTTAATTTTTCCTATTTTCTATTAAACAAGTTATTTTGAAATTACCCAGTACTCTATTATCCTTGAATATGACTGACTCTTTTCTTATTTGCAAACAAATACAAACTGCTTGGCAGGAGATACCATTAGATCCATTGAAAAAGCCTGTGATGCCAATGCCTGACAGAATGAAGACTGTGATCAGAGCAAAATGCTAATATAATAAATATTAAATTTATTTTATGACGTGTATTTTTTCTTGTTAAAGCATTTGTTAAGTAAATCAAATAAAGTTACTTTAATTAAATTGTTTATTTTCTGTCACTATGCCTTATAAAAGATAAAATAGTTCTTGTCCTAATACTTTTGCACAGTACTATATATATATATATATATATATATATATATATATATATATATATTGCTTAGATTTTCTGTCTTGTTTGCCCTACTTTCGTATTGAGCGATTTAGTGTTAGGGTTTTCGTTTTAGGGCTTTTTCTTACGAGTGATTGAGTTTTTGTTCATGTACTTCATTTGTTCTTTTTTTACTTCCCCTTTTTTTCCCTCCGAGTTCGTTCTCGGTGGGTTGTACAAGACGATTTAAATTATAACTTAATTAATACTAGTTTTGGCAGAGTTAGTTCTGTTACTATTGGTATTGTTATTACTATAGTTAATATTCTGCCTGTTGGAAGTCTTCTTCTGTGGTTCCAATATTCAAGAACACTGGTGAACCATCGGACCTTTAGGTATTGTTATTACTATAGTTAATATTCTGCCTGTTGGAAGTCTTCTTCTGTGGTTCCAATATTCAAGAACACTGGTGAACCATCGGACCCTGCAAATTACCGCCCCATCAGCCTTCTTCCGATCTTCGGCAAAGTGTTCGAAGCCATTATCAATGCCGAGGTCGTTCAGCATCTCACAGCCCACGGGCTCCTCTCGGACAAACAGTATGGCTTCAGGTCCACTGCTGATATGCTAACGACCATCACCGAGTATATATACCAGGCTCTCGACAAGAATGGTGAAGCCCGAACCGTCGCCTTGGATATCTCTAAAGCATGCGACAGAGTATGGCATGCCGGCCTTCTACGGAAACTGCGAAGCTATGGCATAACTGGACTTTTGTTGGACTTAATCCGGTCATTCCTCTCTAACCGCACACTGAAGGTGGTATTAAACGGACATGCCTGCCAGAACTACCCTACAAACGCGGGTGTACCCCAAGGCTCTATCCTAGGTCCTACGCTCTTTCTAATCTATATCAATGATCTCCCCGATACCATAAGATCACAAGTAGGCACGTACGCTGATGATACCACAGTTTACTCTCGCCTCGATCAAAAATCTGGTGTTGGTGACAAAGCGAACCTCGCTGCCGAACTTGAGAAGGACCTCCAATCCGTGGTGGACTGGGGTAAGAAATGGCTCGTAAACTTCAATTCTTCCAAAACGAAGCTGCTGTCAATTAACCACCACAGACAACCGCACCTTCCTCCCATTAGCATGGAACAGGCTTACCCCCCATAGAGTAAATCTTTAGGCCTGCTTGGCCTGACATTTTCAGCGGACCTCAAGTGGAATGACTACGTCGAATCCATTGCTAAATCCGCAGCTATGAAAGTCGGCTCTCTGTGCAGGGCCCGGAAATTCTTTCCGCCTGAATCTATCCTGCAATTATATAAATCCACCATCCACCCGTGTATTGAGTACTGCTGCCACATCTGGTTGGGTGCTCCTTCTATTCTCCTCGGGGTTCTTGACAAAATACAGCAAAGAATCTGTAATGTGATTGATACAGACTTGGCTGACCGCCTGTAGTATCTCTCTCACCGGCGTGACATGGCATCCCTGTGCCTCTTCTATAAATACTATCGTGGCTTCTGCTCTGACGAACTTAAATCACTGGTGCCCCCTAGATGTGAATTTGCACGAAATACTAGATTGGCAACTAGGTCTCACCCTTTTACAGTGAAACCGATGAAATGTAACCGCAATTTCTACTCCAACAGCTTCTTTCCTCGCACTTCCCGCCTGTGGAATTCCCTACCGCATGCTTGCTTCCCCGACGGCTACAACCTCCAGGAGTTTAAATGTAAGGTCAATAGACACCTCCTAAAACACTCACATCCACTTTCTCCAACTCTCTGACTATGTACATGATAAGTCGTCTATCACCCTCCTTCTGACATTTCCTATACCCAATCCCTCTATGTAACCCCTGCGCTATAGTGGCAGTGGAATGCCTTGCTTGGGGTGACACGATTAATATATATATATATATATATATATATATATATATATATATATATAATCAAATATATCAGACAATGGATGACTATTATGTTTGGATGCCATCTACATTAAATCCAAGCAACACACACTTAATAAAATCACATTTCAATCTGGTCATAATACATTAAATTGCATTTAGACATATTTATTTTCACCTGAAATTAAAGCTAAAATACTATGTTTAGAATGGCTCATGATTAAGTATAATAGACATTCATTGTTTCCTATATTTAACAATATATATTCAGAAAATTATCTGCTACCTCGATACTATATATATATATATATATATATATGTGTGTGTGTGTGTGTGTGTGTGTGTGTGTGTGTGTGTGTGTGTGTGTGTGTGTAGGATAAAAATAACGTTTTACAATTTGATATATTTACGGTTAAAATTTGATTGCTAGTTGATTTAAGATAGTGATATGTCTAAATAATTGAGTCTCAGATTGGGATAGAAGAAAATATCAAGAAAAATGAAAGAAAATAGAAGGAAAAACAGAAGAAAAAGGCAAGAACAAATAAAAATAAACACAAACAAAATAAAAATCATTAAGCACTCTCGAAGATCACTCCTATTAAAAATGAAGACGCAAGGATAAAGAAAGAAGGATCATTTGACACGACAATGAGAAGTTTTGACGGTACAGGACCTGTGAACTCATCGTTATATATTTACCACAGTAACGATTAAAAAAAGTCAATAGAAAGGATACATGACTCTACATGGATGACGGTTCCATAATCTTAAGAAAATTTAACAAACAAGGCAGAGACAAAACACAGGTTTTATAGCATATGGAATTCGACGTAGGCATAAAAGCTAACCTAAGTAGATTTTCTAGATGTCCCCTACAACCTAAGAAAAAATACATATAAACCATGCAGAAAATCCAATGTTAAAACACCGTATGTACACATACCTACCAACCACCCACTATCAATAATCAAGCAGATACCATAATCAATTAACCTCAATTTTTCCCCCTATTCTTTCAGTAAAGCCGTATTCAACCATCGAAACAAAAGAAAGACTTTTAAAAAGTCCTAAAAATATTGATTCCAGGCAACACTCACATACACATCACACAAAAAACCATCAGGAAGAGAAACATAATATTGTTCAACCGACCATGCAATAAAACGTAAAATCAAACATAGGAAGAACATCCATAAAACTCATTTACAAACAGACTCGCATCAAGCACTCTTTACAAGATATTTAACTAAAAACCATAAAAATCCTCTACAGTTTCACCGAGAACATGACCCATATAATAAAAAGTCCCAACAAGAAAATAAGTCAGAACATGATGCCGAAACATCGGAAATTTTGTGTCGCGAAAATGTTGATTTTTTTATATTACTATTATATATATATATATATATATATATATATATATATATATATATATATATAGTTATCCGCAGACAGATCTGTTTCGCTGTATCGCAGCTCATCAGTACAGTTAGACTGACTCCGATTGCTTTTAACCCAGGATTGAAACCCGACCGAACTGGTGTCAGTCGGCGATTGGGCGTGTATAATGATAAGATACACGCTAAAAAGTCTGCCTCCTTCTACCGAGCGCCCATAGCTCAGACGTAGAATCGCCGACTGACGCCAATTCGGTCGGGTTTCAATCCTGGGTTAAAAAGCAATCGGAGTCTAACCGTACTGATGAGCTGTGTTACAGCGAAAAAAATCTGTCTGCGAATGGCTATATATATATATATATATATATATATATATATATATATATATATTTCTTTTTTTTTCTTTCTACAGTATTTACAATATTCTGACTATTGTCCTTATCTTTGTTGCCATTTGTACGATATTTCGGCCGTTATACGCTTCGGATTTCTTCAGATGCTAGGAATTACGAATCGATCCCTTTATGACAATCACTGGGGTATATCATGATTGCTATAAAGGGTTCTGTTCGAAATTTCTAGCACCTGAAGAAGACCGGAGCGTAGAACGGTCGAAACGTCGTACAAATGGCAACAAAGATTATGATAATAGTCCGAATAATGTAAATACTGTAAATATTACCTCATCGCAGAAATATAGACACATTCTTTCTTTCTTAATATCTGTCTATACTATTATCTTTTTTCTCATTCTGGATGTCTATGTTAGTTTCTTATTTTCTATTTGTCAATTAATTTTTTTAAATTTTTATGCTTATTTTGTTCTCTTTCTTTCTTTCTTTCTTTTTTCTTTCATATTCTATCTATATATTAGGTTGTCCCAAAAATTCGTAAACACTTGCAAAGAATGGAAATTTTACTCGCCAATAATTTAAGATTACCAGATAACACTTGCAAAAAATTGAAATTTTCCTCGCAAAAACAATAAAAATTATTGCTCAAAATAAAGACCATACTTTTCCACGACTTTCTGCCATCGATCTGCAAGCTTTCGGATCTGGTCAAAGTACCATTCAGCCGGCTTCGAATCAAAGAATACTTGACACGCTTCCTCGACTTCATCAAATCGAATCGGCGGCCCTTCAGAAAGTGTTGCATTGAGCGGAAAAGGCAGTAATCTGATGGAGCACAGTCAGGACTATTGGCTGGATGTGGCAGAACCTCAACGACGCCGTCCAGCTCTTCAATCTTGTCTTTGGTCTTCCTGGCGGTGTGTGGCTTGGCTTTCTCCTGTTGCATCAAAGCACGCTTTCGGTTGATCAGAGCCGGGTACATTTGCTACAGCTTTTCGTAGACTCGCTCAAGTTGCTGACAGTAAATTTCGGCACTGATGGTACGACCATTCGGAACCAACTTAAAATGCACGATTCCTTCAAAGTTCCACCAAACGCACAACATGACTTTCTTGCCGAATCGATCTTGTTTTGAAACCGACGGTGTCTCTTGCCCTTTCTGAACCCATCGCTTGTCTCGATTGTGCTGGACCAGATAGACCCATTTCGCAAGTGCTTACGAACTTTTGGGACAACCTAATATATCTATGCTAATCATTTCTTTGTTTGTTTGTTTGTTTCTTTCTTTCTTTCTTTCTTTCTCATTCTATCTATATCTCTTACATTCTTTCTTTCTCATTCTATCTATATCTCTTACATTCTTTCTTATTTTATCTATATATATATATTACGGACATTAACGAATTTTAACGAAACTTGGTTATAAACAACCGACAATTTGAAATGAATTGTTTGAACATTATTTTTTATCGGTACTCATATTTAAGTAGATATTTTGTTTTTAATTAAACAGTATTATATATTTATATCTACTGGCCTGATTATTTACGATAAATTTTTATTCCGAAAATGTATGTCATTCGGCAGGATATATATATATATATATATATATATATATATATATATATATATCACTTACTTTCTTTCTGATTATACGTATTTATTTAAATATTCCTGTTAATTTCTTTTTTCTTCATTTTTCTTTTTTGTTTCTTTTTCATTCTATTTATCTTTCCAGCTAACTAGCATTTCGTATATTTTCTACATTTTTTTGCCTTTTTTGTATCCTTTTTCTTCTTTCTTTCTAACTTTATATACATTTTGATAATTTTCTTTCGCATTATATATATATATAGGTGTAGGGACAAAAATAAACCTAATGTTACTTTGCAAGGCACAATTTGGGAACAAATACAAGCTGCTTGGCATTGAAGAAGCTTGTGATGTCAGTGCCTGATAGAATAAAGGCTGTGGTCAAACCAAAAAAGGCTATTATACTAAATCTTGAATTTATTTTGTAACAGATATTTTTTCTTGTTAAAACATTTTTGGGTAAATCAAATAAATCTAATTTAAAAAAATTGTTTATTTTCTGTCAATATGCCTCATAAAAGATAAAATAGTTCTATTCCTAATAATTTTGCATAGTACTATATATATATATATATATATATATATATATATATATATATAACAGTTAGAGCCAGTAAAATTATAATTATCCAAATGTTGGACAATTTTTGTCTTTATTTTCACCTGAAATTAAAGCCAAATGCGATATTTACAACGGCTCATGATTAAACATGATATACATTCATTGTCTGTTATATTTAACAGTATATGTTTAGAAAATTATCTGCTGCCTCGATACACTATATATATATATATATATATATATATATATATGAAAGTAGGTAATTTGTTTCGACACTACTTGTATCTTATCTAGTGATGAGGTTTATTTCGAGTCAAGCCAAATCCCTTTAACCAGGGAAGCATTGTTACATAGACAGAATGAACTAACCAAAATAACGGAATTTCTAATTTGAAGGATATGGGAACAAACTCTAAAAACAATTTATTGGGGCATTAATAATAATATTTGATTAAACTAGAGATTATTAATCGATTATTATTTTCACTTCATTTTACTTTATTTAAGTTTAACAAAGCATTAGATTTATATTATTATAAAGTTATTTAGATATTAAACGAGTAAAAGACAGGGGCGCACACATATGCATATCTATATACATCCACACATGGACAAATACACGGGTATATGCACATACAAACATGTATTGCTATAGAGACATATGTGCAGATGAACATACGCACATATATATACATACACAAACATAAAAATTTTGTTTTTAATCGCTGTGTCAATTTATCCGTTAAAATTTATAGACAACTTTAGAAAGCATCTGTAAAGGATAGAATATTTGATACACATAAGAGCAAATTCGTAAGATGACAATGGCTTTGAATGAACGCGGTCAAGACAGACACAGTCATATTTCAGTGGATGAAATGAAATAAACCTCATCATTTGGTAAGACAGAAGAAGTGTCCCCCCCCCCAAAAAAAAAATACTTTTCTTGTGATATTATAACATATAAATTCTAAATAAATATTATTCGTTGTACTTTGTATTGAGCACTTTTTAAGAATAGCATTTTTTGGGATACGGAATTTTATTCCATCCATACCTAACCTGTAATTATATATATATATGTCTATATACATATATATATATATATATATATATATATATATATATAAGTGTGTGTGTGTGTGTGTGTGTTTGAGTGTGTGAATGTTAATATCATGCGCTTTCATAGTTATTCCATCTATGCTTCTTTCTTTCATTCTCATTCTATCTATCTTGCTATCTAACTTTTCGTATATTTCTTTCTACCCCTCTTTAATTCTTTCCCCTCTTTCTTTCTTACTTTATATAAAAAACATCTTTCTTTCTTCCGCCTTCTATCTATCTATAGATTAGTTTGTTCATATCTATCTATCTATCTATCTATCTATCTATCTATCTATCTATTGATCTCATTCTGTTCATATCTATCTATCTATCTATCTATCTATCTATCTATCTATCTATCTATCTCATTCTGTTCCTATCTATCTATCTATCTATCTATCTATCTA